>JBAKBP010018101.1:0-47455 GCA_037953745.1 Lithodes maja
GGTGGCCAACTCGAGACAGAGACCGAACAGAATCAGGGAAAATCAATAGGTCACCGAAACAAATATCATACTTCTCTCTCTCTCTCCTCAGTGGTTGAAAGCTCGTGTTGCCTGGGGGTTGATAACATTGAAGATAGAAATTGTGGCGTTAAGCTAAGCTATTACTTTTTGCCCCCGATGGTCCTATGTGTTATTAGTGTTTGAGGGGGTAGTATTCGCTTTTTCTGGACCCCCTTCTCCCTCTTGTTTGGCATATTAGTTCTGAGGTTTGAAGACGTTCGTTCCGTTAGTTTGGCGATTTTGAAACCTTTCGCCTTTTTTTTTTTTTTTTTTTCAATATTAAGACCTTTCGTGCCATTTAGGTGTAATTTTTTCCTGGCGAGCGATAGCGAGCCTCTAATTTTAGAAGGAACCTTCGGCCTGGAAAATATTCTACCGAAAAATGTACACATTTATCTTGAAAGGGGGTCTAGGGGGTGTTTTTCTAAGCTTAATGGAAGTCTAGCGAGGAAACTAAATAAAATCTATAAATATATAGACCAAAAACCAAGCTGAATGTTGACCTACAGCCAACCAACCAAGGAGGACATACCGGGTATTTCCCACTGTCGCAACCTTGGAGGAAGGATATTAAAGGAGGGAATGTCAGAGCGAGACAGTACAATGTAACAATGACAACATAAGTAACCAAGAAATCAGCCACATAATTCACCTGTAAGACTCGGTGGTATAATGTATCATTAACCCTTTCAAGCTACGATTACACTTGTTTTTTCTGGCTAAAAATGCCAGAAGAATTACCTGTCCACCTTACAGTACCTCAGATTAGCAGGCACATTTAACAAAGAGACATATATTTATTACATGTTATCAAATTAGCATAGCCTATCATTATTTCTGTATCTATACGCGAGATACTATGATGATAATATGGTGAATGTTGGTAATATCCGCCAGTACCTGTCAGTCTTGTTATCGCTTCACACTTGCATAAGGTACGGTCTACCTAACACTCCCTCCCTTCATATACCGGTAACCTCCTTGGTCCCAGCAACCTACCCGGAGTGGAGAGCCTGTTAAGAGAGATCGGCCAACCTTCACTGTGGACGCCATTTTGATGTCGTAATTATCAAATAGAAAGATGATAATGGACACCTAGACCTACAAGCTAATAACACACACAACAAAGCCACTCCAACAGCTTCCTCTCTCTCTCCAACACCCCTTCTCCCCTCTCAACACTATTAGAAAAGTATATACGAGGTGCCGTTTTAAAGGCTTATTCCTCAATACATGCACCTAACCTAACCTGTATATTTGATCAAGCAGAATTTAGATCATAAGACTAAACTATAAGCTACATGCAATATATCCAAATGCTAATTATAGATATTGGTGTGAAAAACAAACAGACACAAAGAGAGAGAGAGAGAGAGAGAGAGAGAGAGAGAGAGAGAGAGACCTATTACCCCCGTGGCACCAATATGGCGGAGGTTGGCCGATGACTGTTCCACCAACCTACCCTGAGCGGTCAAGAGGGCACGTAGCGGTACAGTAGGCAGCGCAGTCGTTAGGTCCGGGTACTCCAAGCCTTACGATATTGCAATCCACACTGTCCTATCTTCACAGTCGATATCGTAATCCTCGGGACAGCAATACTCAATAGGCCTATACTAATAGATCGAACGTCTTAAAATATCAAAACTAATGGGGCTGAGTCGTATCTTCAGAATCGATATCGTAATCCTCGGGCCAGTAATAGCCTACTCACGGTGCTAATGGATCGAGCGTTTTAATATCTCAAAACTAATGGGGCTAATCATCAGGGAGAAGGGGGTCCAGAAAAACCACCCTCTGAGGCCAAAACAAGAATAAAGGTACTGTAGCCCATCTTTACCATTTCACCCATTAATTTCCTCTCATAACATACGAACAAATACTCAACACAAACAAACAAAACATAAACTATAGGTCAATAAATATCTTGTCCATGTAAGCTTTACCCCCCCCCCCCCCCAAAAAAAAAAAAAAAAAAAAAACTACCAAACCCCCTTCAATTATAACAAGAACAAAAAAAAAAGACTCCCAAACCCCAACACGATAGCGTAGTTTTCGTCTTATTCTGGTTACTGCTAGACGATTAGGTTGGGCTGAAATCTACCTAATGGATTGAAAGGGTTATTCTCTTAATAAACCAACTAATTGACATGGGTTTTTATTAAACTGCTCAAAATAGTCTAATAACAGCCGAAGAAAAAAACACAAAAAAAACGTTATCGTAGTGAAGTGGTTACGTAGGCTACTTTTCTTGCGTGGTTTAAACTCCCAATATATATTAAACTTAGGTATTTTATATTTTTCTAGATCCCCTTGTCCCTCATGTTTAGCCCATTAGTTGGCGATTTTAAAACCTTTCGGCCCATTTCCTTGCCAACATTAAGACTTTTCGTGCCATTTAGGTGTCGATTTTTTAGGAGGAACCGGAATTAGTCAAGGGCACATTAATCTATTATCTATTAGGGGTGTTTTTTCCAGCTTAATAGTGGTCTAGGGAACTAAAAACTTAAAAAACGAAATAGATAACGAGCGTAATAATATTGCCCAAATACTACCGAAAGATAAGGGATAACTATTCCAAACTTGTGCATAAAACCCGGGGATATTCCTGACCTACGCCGGGGAAAACCAAATGGGGAATGGGGTGGTGTGAGCTAGAGACCCTATAGTAACAGAGATCGGCCAAACTCCGTCATGTTGGTGCCACTGGTGTTTTTCTGTTACAAATACAAACATGCTTAAAAGTCCCATCCCCTCTTCACAACTCCAAATTAATTTACGGTAATAGCCATAGGTACGGTATATCAGTAGTTTGTCCAGGTATGGTTAGGATTTTTTTTTAAAGTAGTGTGTATGTATATATATATATATATATATATATATATATATATATATATATATATATATACCGGATTATATATATATATATATATATATATATATATATATATATATATATATATATATATATATATATTATATATATATATATATAATTATGAGAGAGAGAGAGGAGGGGGGGGGGGGGATTCAAAGAACTTAAAATAACAGAGAAAACGAACGCAAGCAACTACCAAATAAATTACCAAAACCTGTCCATAAACCTGTCCATAAACCTGGGGAACCTGTGGACCTATTCCGTACCGGGGAAAACCATTGGGGGTATCCTGAAGGCGGAGGTGTTACACATAGTTACATATGTATAGGGAAGAGTAGCTGTTTTATAATCGGAGGTCCTATTCGTACGCAATACAAAAATAACTAACAAAATTACTAGACTAAAGTTAGAGATATAATTTATACAACTTAGTGTCCATAATGTATCTCATCGACCATATAGGCCTACTAAATGTACCGGTATTTATCTAACTCCATACGGTATATGTTTGTGGGTGGTATGTTTTATCGACTTTCCATACTATTTGAATCACATATAGGCATACCCTACGCAACTACCCACTCATAGTGCTCCCTTCAGGAATATATATATATATATATATATATATATATATATATATATATATATATATATATATATATATATATATATATATACAATTATATACACACAGTATAGGCTACACATACACACACACACACACTCACAATGCGTCCATAGCTACCTAGTCTCTGCTCACTTAAAGTATCAAACAGCTACCGGTACTATAGGCCTACTGATACGCTTCAGGAATACCGGTACTCATTAAAGCAAGTCGTAAACTATTCTTAGTAAAACCTGTATTTGAAAGAAACAGTTGGCCAAAATGAGCTACGACGAGGTAAATGGCCGAACACGTGTGTGTGTGTGTGTGTGTGTGTGTGTGTGTGTGTGTGTGTGTGTGTGTGTGTGATTATTATGTTCTGATGTGGATAGTTTGATGGGATTGTATCCATTGTTTTCTTTGCATTTTAATTATTTCCGGTATCTCTACATATTACATGAGAGAGAGAGAGTGTGTGTGTGTATGGGGTGGGGGGGGAGGTGTTGGTGGAGGATCTAGTGGGGCAGAAGATGCATTAATATTATCACTCCTTTATATCGGGCTCAGAGTGACGCTTTGTCATTTAAAGGTTAAGCCTGTTGATCTATGGCCGAAATGTTTGTTCTTGTTATAATTCCACGAACATAAAGATCAGGAAGAGTAATGGTATGTTGAAAGTACTAGCCCATTTAGAAGTACCGGTAGTCTACGTCTGACAACCAAATAACGAATTATTAACTACCAAATTATCGGCTATTCTACCTAACACCACGTTTTGTTTTACCTTATTTAGTCCCTTTCAGATTATATTTGAACAAACATCCAGTATTATATTATATTTATCAAGTCCCTTGCAAGATAATATACTTACTATAGGCTACAGTAGTCTAGCTTACTCCAAATGATTTTAAGCTTAAACACACTCACAATAAAGATGAGTAGCAGGCTCCTCCCATGGCCGGAAATTGCGTTCAAGGTATTTATTGAAGGCTCTGAGAGGACGAGGACCTGCAGTAAACAGAGACTATGGACAACTACTGACATAATGCGTCTCGGTCAATACAAAGCACTCCCTCCTTCTTGTAATGGGTCTGTTCATTTTGTTTTTATCCGAACCGTCCTTTGTATCGGTATTCAACGCATATTTGTCCCTCTTTCACCACAGTTCAAATTAAATAGTTACATACGGGTAGTGTCTAAGGGTGCATACATAGGT
This sequence comes from Lithodes maja, assembly GCA_037953745.1. Taxonomy (NCBI): domain Eukaryota; kingdom Metazoa; phylum Arthropoda; class Malacostraca; order Decapoda; family Lithodidae; genus Lithodes; species Lithodes maja. The sequence continues at coordinate 4,756 of JBAKBP010018101.1, forward strand.
TTTGTGATAATTTCGTTAGTTTTCCTTCCTCTAAATTAGCTGTTGATAAAATAAAATACATAAACATAAGCGTTAGACTAATTTTTAACTAAACTTTTCGCAATAATTAATCGATATATATATCGTACTGGTACGGTAGATTTATAAGCTCCAATGCTCTTAACACGATAATATACACTAAGGTACCTAAATTGAAATCCGTTTACGTATTTACCAACACGAAAATTATGCTTAAAAGATATTTGCATGGAGTAAACAAAGTAGCTTACCAGTGGAGAGTTGTCCAAGCTGCGTCTTTAAATATAAGCAGTATCACTTGCGCAACCAATGTGCAAATCATCGTCACCACATTCTTGGCTTTGTGGAGTAAACAACAAATTCCAACTAATTCCAACTAATTCCAATTGCAGTACCAGTATGTTGAATTTATTACTGTGCATCAAGATCCACAAGTTCGCCGATTACACATTAGATAACCTAGCTGGTCTAAACTAAACTTCCATCACCTAACTCTTGTACTACAAATATGCTCTCGCCTTCACAAAACTACAAGACACATAGGCTACACACAAATACTCTGAAAACAGGCATATCATAATACACAATTTTTGTCTTGAGGGAGACAAAAGGCATAACTGCCTGCAGAGAGTGCCTCCCCCAGAGTTGAAAGTGACAGGGCCAAAATCAAGGGACGTTCGAGCTAATATGCCTGGACACACGGAGTTTGAAGCTTTAGTTTGAAGTTTTAGGCTTATCAAAGCTTGTCAAAGCAAGCATTAATATATAATTATATATATATATATATATATATATATATATATATATATATATATATATATATTATTATTATTATTAAAATAGGGAGTCGCACCAAGCCTAAAAAGACTATGTGGCACCAAAAGAAACTTTGTGGGAAAAAAAAAAAAACATCGGAGGTGTTGTGGGGCAGGGCGCACTACGGAGGAGAGGAGAAGAAGACTAGGAAACACTAATTAAAGAAGCTGAAGGAGACGGGTATGGAGGAGAAACCGCATAAGAAGTGGGAGGGAGAAAGTGGGGGACTCTCCGAGCATATCGGCTAAGACAAGGGGGCGATTAAGGGAGGATATGAAGGGGAATGCCTGCCGTCGGGCATTGGAGAAACGCGGACAGTCGATCAGGAGATGCTGGACAGACACTGGAATATGGCAGCAAGGACAGAGCGTGGGGACATCACAGGACATCAAATGACCATGCGTGAGCCTGGTGTGGCCGAGCCGAAGACGGGCTAGAGCGGTCTCCCATCGACGATTGCGATGAGAGGAAGACTTCCAAGGGAGGACGGAAGGTTTGACAGAACGCAGTTTGACATCAGACACCCTCATGGAGGTCCATTCGTCCTGCCAGCGCTGACGTAGTAATTGAGTAACACGCGGGAAGTAATCAGATGCAGGAATACGTCGTGGCACGAGTCGGTGAGAGGAAATAGCAGAGCGGGCGAAAAAATCAACCCGCTCATTGCCAGGCACTCCAACATGACTCGGGACCCAACAGAAAGACAGGGACTTCAATTTAGTAGCGATGCGGAACAACCATTCTTGAATCTCCAGCACTAAGGGGTTAACAGCGGGAAGAGACTGAATACTCTGAAGAGCACTAAGGGAGTCACTAAAAATTACAAAGGTATGCAGGTGTGAACAAAAAATAGTACGTAGGGCAAATCAAATAGCAAATAACTCGGCCGTAAAGACACTAGCACATGATTGGATGTGACGTTGGAAGGTCCGGTCCGGGAACACAACCGCAAACCCTGTACCGGCGGAGGTCTTGGAACCATCAGTGTACACTGGAACGGCTGAAGAGTGGCGTAGCAGATGTTCCGTAAACTGAGCATAAAGCAACTGTGGGGTTGAAGAGGCCTTAGAGGGGGGGAGGGCAGCTGTACAAACGGTAGGGCGAGGGAGTAGCCATGGGGGGAACTCCGACTGTCGGAGGGGTAGCACCGATGGAATGGGAAAAGAGAAGGAGGCCAGTAAAGCAGAGACCCGACCGGGGAACGAAGTAGCAGACACTGATGGGGCTAAGCCGCAAGCCGTGGGAGGAAAACCAGCCGAACTGTGTTGCAGAAGGCGAAGATGACATTGAAGGGTCAGTTTATCCCGCCTGGATGATAGCGGTGGGACACCTGACTCAGCATAAAGGCTAATAACCGGAGTAGAGTGAAAAGCCCCTAGCGACAAGCGCAGACCATGATGGTGAAGGGAGTCTAGGCGCCTAAGGTTTGTACGCGCAGCGGAGGCATATACCTGGCAGCCATAATCGATCTTGGAGAGAATAAGCGTTGTATGGAGGCGCAGAAGAGTCGTCCGGTCCGCACCCCAAGACAAGTGGCTAAGGGTTTGTAAGAGTTGAAGCCGTCGGGTGGTGGAGGTCAGTAACGAAGTAATGTGCGGGTACCATGTCAACCGAGTATCGAAAATGAGACCTAAGAATGGAGCTGAGGACCTGTAAGGCAGAGGGCGGTTATACAACGTAAGAACAGGATGCGGGACTGTATGGCGTTTTGTGAAGATGACGGCACAAGATTTCGAGGGCGAAAACCGAAAACCATGGGCCGTAGCCCACTGCGCAGCTGCATCAATGGCCTGCTGCATGAGATGTTGTAGGGCAGCGATATCCAAACCCACAGCGTAAATAGCGAAGTCGTCCACATACAAAGAAGCACGGACACCAAGAGGGAGGGAAGAAATAATACCATTAATAGCTAGGATAAAAAGGATGGTACTAAGAACACAACCCTGTGGGACACCGTCGTGTTGGGGGTATGTTCGTGAGAATGTATTCTGAAGCTTGACTCGGAAAGTACGATCACGGAGAAAGTTCTGCAAGAATACCGCCATGTTGCCAGACACACCAGAACGTAAAAGGGTACGAAGGATGTTGTATTTCCAGGCAGTATCATACGCTTTTTCAAGATCGAAGAATACAGCTAAAACCGACTTAGTGTCCGAAAAGGCATCGCGGATAGAAGTCGCCAATCTCAATAATGGGTCCAAAGTACTACGGCCCTTGCGAAAGCCATATTGAAAAGGTGACAGGATGCTTCTTGATTCCAGGAGCCACATTAAGCGGGAGTGAACCATGCGTTCTAATAATTTGCCGACACAACTGACCAGGGCAATGGGACGGTAATCTGCTGGTGCATGGCCCGACTTACCCGGCTTAAGGAATGGGAGAAGGATGGCATGTCTCCACTCAGCCGGAAAAAAGCCTGTGGACCACAGACGGTTGTAGATGGATAAGAGAAAGCCAAGCGCAGGTGGAGATAAGTGCTTCAGCATCAAGTAATGGACACCGTCAGGGCCTTCACATGTATCCTTACAGGCTCCCAGGCTAGACTCAAGCTCAGCCCGGGAGAAGGGGGCATTGAAAAACTGATCAGATGATAAGGCGAAGTCAAGTCGCCTAAGTTCAGAACGGCGTTTATGCATCTGGAAGGAGGGCGGGAGATGGGAGCCAGTGCTAACATCACTGAAATGTTGTCCCAACATATTGGCCACCAGAGACGGATCGCCCACAATGCCAGTGTTGGTATGGAGGACTGGGGCCGGCGTAGGCGCATGTTTCCCTGCAATCTTCCTGACGCGAGCCCAGACTTGCGGAACAGGTGTATCTGCGTTGATAGTAGAGGCATAAGACATCCAGCTAGATTTTTTAGCAGAGCGTATTGTACGACGGAAGACGGCATTAGCCTGTTTGAAAAGAGTATACGCATCCCGCTCATATGGAGAGCCTTTTTTCCGACGGAAACTCTTCCACTTGGCTCTTTTATTGCGTAAAGCCGAAGTGCACTGAGCAGTCCACCACGGTACACACTTAGAAGACATACTCCGAGTGGTGCGTGGAATACAAGTATAGGCAGCATGGAGCACAAACATCAGGAAACTGGTAAGCATGGCATCAGGGTCCGGGAAAGCAGGGGTCGGATTAGACGGAACGGCGAGATCAGCGAAAGATGTCCAGTCGGCACGATCGAAACACCAACGGGGAGGGCGTGGCACTGGGGAGTAAGACGTAGGGGAGAGGACAATCGGGAAGTGGTCAGTCGCACAGTAATCATTAAAGACCTTCCAAGTAAAATCCAAGGATAGTGTAGGGGAACACAGAGACAAGTCAATACATGAGAAGGTACGGGTGCCGCTATCAAAATGCGTAGAGGAACCAGTGTTTAAAAGAAATAAATCGTGTGTACGAATCAGAGCCTCAAGGGAACGACCCTGTGTATTAACGGTAGAGTCACCCCACAGGGAATGCCTGCAATTAAAATCCCCTAAAAGGAGGAAAGGTGGAGGTAATAGAGAAAGGATCCTGTTTAATTCTGGAACATCGAGCGGGATCGAGGGGGAAAGGTATATGGAAACGACTGTAAGCCAGCGTGAAAGGAACACTCTGGCAAGCGTGCATTTAAGAGAGGTACGGATAGTTAACGGAGACACTGGGACATCAAGATGTACGAGGAGGCAAGTAGCATACTGGGATTGGGGAGAACTTATATAGGAGTAAAAAGGTATTGGGGAGGGGGCATTAGATAAATGCGATTCTTGTAAACTAATAACAAGTGGGCTAAACCTAGAGATAAGGTAACGAAGATCAACACGATGTGCTGCAAAACTACGAATGTTCCATTGTAAAATGGACATTATAAAGACAAAAAAGATTAAAAAGAAGACGCGTACAAGAGGGAAGAAAAGACGTACACTATATACAGTACAACATATTTACAAAATACAGGTAACACCGTGGGTGGAAAATATAGCCAAGAGAGGCTAACGATGGGAAATAAGAGCAGGAATTGGAGAAGACGTTGAAGGGGAAGACTGGAAACCGGGGGGCATAGGGAGGTCTAACAGAGAAAGAGGAGAGGAAGGAGGAGGGCCGGAAGAGGGAGGAAGGACGGATGGCGGGTGGGAAGAGAAGGAGGGGGTAAGGGCAGGAGAAGGAAGAGGGGGAGGGTCAGGAGGAGGAAGAGGAGGAGGGCCTGGAGGAAGGCCAGAAGGGGGAGTGGAGGAAGAGGACGGGGCAGGGGAAGGCGGGAGAGGGGTAGGGGGGAGAGAAGAGGGGGTAGGATGAACTTCGGCGTGAACAGTAGAAGGTGGTGGGTGGGAAGAACGGATAAATTCGTCAATCTGAGGTAGGGTTTCGTAGGAGAAATCTAGGGATGCAGGGACGGGAGGAGGAGGAGACTGGACGGAGAGAGGAGAAAGGGAAACAGAAGGAGAAGGAGGCGACTTCTTCTTCTTCTCGCAGGGACTTGAGCACCGCACATCACAGAGACCACCCTTACGTTTAAAAGAGGAAGCGGGCGAGGAAGAACGGAGCACAGGAGCCCGTTTGGTAGAGGAGAAGGGAAGTTTAGAGCGAGTAGGAGATTTGGGGCGACTAGAAGAGGAAGATGACGGAGAACGGGGGGAGGCTTGGAACGGTGAGAGCGTGGAGGGAGACTAGAAGAGGAGGAACAAGGAAGAGAGCAAGAGGAAGGGGCAGAAGTAGGAGAAGGACTGAGAACAGAGAAAGTGTTAGACAAAGGGACAGAAAAGGAAGAGACGGAAGGACGAACGGAGGAGACTGAAGAGGAGGAAGGAGAAAATCCAGGAGAAGCACCGGTAGAAGGAAGGGAGGCAGATGACGAATCTGGTGCGACCGGGGGGACGGAGGGAGCGGAGGCGGTGGAAGGAACCGAGGAACCAGAAAAAGGGGGGGGGGGGGGCGTGGTAGAGGGAGGCAAAGAAGAGGAGGGAGGAGATAGAGTCTGGGAAAATGACTGAGGGGTGAAGCCCAAGCGACGAGCCTCTTGGCGGGCTGCGGTGAGCGTAAGGCCGTGTCTCGCTTTGAGGACAGCAACCTCAGACTCGAACAGATGAACGGGGCAAATCTTAGAGTCGGCCGAATGAGACCCGCGGCAATTAAGGCAGAACTGGGACGTTGACTGACATTCGCCAACGGCATGTCCGGACTGCGCACAGCGCGGGCAGAGTGGGCTCTCAGCGGCTGTACGGCAGAACTTAGCCGGGTGGCCGAAACGCCAGCAGCTGCGACACTGGAGTGGACGGGGAAGAGACGCAGTCACGGGGAGGCGAGTACCACCGACAATAACATGGGCAGGAAGGGAAAGTCCATCAAAAGAGATCTTGGCAATGTTAGCGGGATGGCGGCGAAGGTCGCGAGGAGGGATAGTGTAGCACACCACACTAATCACCTTGTGGTCTTGAGCGACAACGATGTCCTTGACGAGGTCGGCGCAATCCGCGAAAGGACGACCCCCGAGACGGATGGAAGCGGGGATCAGGACAGTCCCTGTACAGGAGTTGAGTCGTTGATCTTTTTGAGCCGGGATGGGGGTGCCAGAACAATCGACGAGAGAGGACATAGCAGTAGCCTGAAGTTCGTTTTGGACGGTAACAAGACGGGAGGCATCATGGCGGGAGTGGAAGGTGACGTCCTTTCCCACCTGTTGAAGGAGACGCAGGTGGAAGAGGAGGTCATCACCGGCTAGAGGCGCAGAAGCAGGGATGGAGAAAAACTTAGTAAAGGAAGGAGGTGCAAAGAGAGAGGACATAGGGAGGACCGAGGAGCGAGGACGAGAAGAGGACGAAACTGGAGAAGAAGAGGAAAGAGAACGAGGGAGGGAGGGCAAAAAAGGGTCGAGGGTGACATGACTAGAGGGAGAAGAGGAAGAAGAGGAAGACACAGAAATAACTAAAGGAGAGGAGATGAAATCCTGGGTAGTGGAGGGCGGAGAAAGACGTGACGAAGACGGAAGGGTAGGAGAAGGATTCGGAACGGTAATGGACGAGAGGGACGAGCGACGACCGAGGGATAGTTCAGCGGGCCGGTCGAGAGCACCCAAAACCATCCCCGACTCACCGTGCTCCCGCGGTGAACCGGACTGACAGCCAGACAACAGACCCCCAAGTGGCAGGCTGCATGCCACAAGGGGCTCACTCACCGGAACCACTAAAGCAGAAGCCATAAACAGGGAAGAACAGGGAAAAAAGCATAAGTCGTCACCATAGCAAGAGAAAAGGGGGTAAAGCATGGAAGAAGATACTGCGGTTACCAGGTGCCCCTGGCAACGAAAGGGAGAAAGACCTCCGCAGGGCCACGAAACCCAGAATGCGGCCAATTGAGATGGGACAGGTCTCGGCTTTGAGCTAGGGACCTTGTACAACCCGGGCATTTGTCCTGCAGCTTTGTCCCACGGAGAACGGGGCCGGCGTAGTCACCTGACACACTCACTGGGAAGAGAGAAGAGAGTCAGAAACCCCAAAGCAACCCTATTAGTCCATGAGCCAAGACCCGAATTTTGGGATATCGGTACCACCCGGGGTGACTAATTCTCTTAGGTGTTTTTAGCTTGCTACATGTCTCTAGTTTATGTTTTGATATGATAGCCCTTGCACATTGGTAGCGTAATGGTCGTTATCACTTCTTGAATAGACATACCCTACCGAAAATTCCGAAATTTTTTAAAATGTCAAATTTGGGGACAGGAATGCCTAAATGTCAACAAAATGCATATAGTAATTGTCACATTTAATACAAGTCCTGTAAATACACACTAAGCATGCCATGGGCTTCTACATACTATTATGGCAAATTACTACTCCTAAATATCATCTACATCAGACTCGGAATCTGACTGTTGTGCCACCGGCTCTTCTTCAATAGCCGTGTTCTGACATGTCTGTAACCTGCACATGTCCGTGCATTTTAGACCATTGCTGAGGCAAGTACACTTAGGGAGTTCGCATGACCGCACACACTTGCAAGACAGTAGCTGCATAACAGCATCTGGTGCTGGTGAGCCTCGCATCCAGTTGACGGCAAGCTTACCGTCCTCATCTGTCATCCAACCGCAGTCTGTTGGGTTCGCAACAAATGGCTGGCTCTGAAGACTTCTCCTCCAGATCGCAGCCTGGTAGTTTGCACGCAGTGCATGCATGAAGAGGCAGTCCTCACAAGGAGGGAGTTGACTTGACTCTACCTCTCCACGTCTTGCACAGAACAGCTCATACCGAAGCTTGTTTACCTTAGTTGTGTGGGTAGATGGTAGGTACATGTGGCAGGTGATTTCCTGTAGCTTCTCAAAGAGTTCAGGAGACACTTCCCATGAGCGTCCAAGTTCGTGAAAAGCATCCTGGTATGTCTTGTCCATCTTCACCTGCTTGAGTGTCGTCATCTTCCCTCGGCCAGCGAATGCACTGACGGTATCACAGCCTGTAAAGGCATGCATACCAATCAATGAATCACACACGCTGCCTCCCAGTGTGCGGCTCAGTGTGGTGATATCCAGGAATCTTGTCCGGTTCTTCGTCCCGCACTTCTGGAACAGATGGGATGGGATCTTGTGGCACATGCCAAGACACAACACCATGACGTCTGTATCTTCTGCAGTGATGATGACAGACTTGTTCCCAGATTCTGCTGCATGAAGTGCATGGAGAAGAAGGCGTGTGTCTGCTTCTTCTTGAGTTGACTTAAGCTCAGGAGCCTCTTCCCACTGCTCTTTGGTGATCTTGAAGCAGCGCTGCTCACATGTGACATACAGCTCCTTGTCCTTGAGCTTCTCCCTGTGCTGTGGTGCCTTCCATTCTTCTACCAAGAACTTGATAAGACTTGCCTTGTTGGAGGAACTACCGAGTAACTTTCTCCACTGCTGGATGTTGTGCCCAGGTTGAATGTTCTTGAAATGAATTCCTGTGCCTGCACTTCTTTTGGCTCGTTCTGCATCCTTGATGGATGTCTCCTTGTAGATATCAAACACAACATCAATGCGCCTGCTCTTAGCACCTTCATGAACAGCGTGACTCAGTGCTGTACCTGCAAGCTGTGAAAAAGTTTTGTCGTTTCCCTTCAGTTTGTGGACCAGGCTCATCCCATCAATTATGGTAGCAGAGGGCTCGGGTATCACTTCTGCAGGAGAAACATTCCTCTCTAACTCCTTTGCTAGGGCAGCCTTGTTGGTCTTGCGGAGAGACCCATCACCGCTGGCAAGTGCCTAAGGCAAAGGCCCAAGGGGATGAGCCAAGACATCACTCATTTTGAGCTTTCTGTTCTCGGCAACAAGGATCATCTGGCCAAATAGGTTCCTGTCAGCCTTTAAGATAGCCTCCTTGGCATGGTCTTGTGAGCGTGGCTTCATTCTGATGTTAGTGAACGTTCTCAGTTTCGTCTTCGTGTCATGAAACTGTATAGTTGGCGTATCGATCTCCAGGCGCTCTTCCTTGAAGGCTTGATATGCATCCTCTCCTATTCTGTAGGCCCCTAGAAGGTCTTTGACAACTTCTGGTGGTGCCATAGTCGCAGTTGACAAACTGACAAGATCTTCTTGCTCTGCGTTGAAGGGGTTCAACCAGCTGGTCTCCATCAGTTGAACTAAAGATTGGACATCGGCCTCATCTCTTCTAATCCTGGCCATCTGTAGGTCTGGGTGGCTGAAGTCAGTATACTTTTGGCCTACTACCATAGTCCTGAGCTGCCTTAAGTACCTGCTGCGATACTCCGATGTCAGGTAGTACCTGGCGACAGCTCCGCCTTTCAGGCTGAAGCCTTTTGTGCCCCCTGGTGTCTGGGTGTCTTTGTTGATCGTCTCTTCGATTGTCTGGTCCACAAGGATCCGTCCAAAGGGATTCTTGCTACCGATCTGGACCGAAAAGCCACCTTGCATGAAGTGTTCATGGACCTCTGGGTGTTCAATGGGCAGTCGAGACATCAAGGCATAGTAGTAGGTTAGGAACCGGGCATAGTTCACTTTGTCATAGGCAAAACACCACGGTATCATCTGTCGGATTGCTCCTAGGTGGAGCATCCAGTTGCCTTCTCTGGAGGCTCGAATTAAGTCCAGCATGATCTCAACCATGTCCAGGTATGACATCCAGAATGCTGAGAGGTTGTGTTCATCTCTGAGGGTCTCAAGATAAACTTGGAAAAGCTTCATGATATGTGTGCATGATTCACTCTCCATCAGCTCTTGAAAGAGTCCCTGAGACACATTGCTGTGAAAGCTGTTGATGTCCTTCAGTGTTTCATCTAGATGGTGTATGTCCCTTGAATGGTTTTCTTCTAGCCATGAAAGGAAGCCTTTCCATGCAAGCCTCATCAGTGCTTCATACACGAGCTTGTGTAGTCTCACTGCTCTGTTGTACCTCTTGCCATTCATCACTCCTGACACTGATCCTTCTGCGATGATACCTGATTCCACACACAGATCTCTAAGACCTGCATCTTGAAACCTCTTTCCTATGGTGGAGATGAGATTACAGATTGTGTGGAAGACGCCCATCCTGATGATAATGTTCTTGAACTTCTCTTGTTTCCAGATAACTTCGGCAGCTTTGGCATAGAGTGCTTGATCAAACACGCACACAATCTTGTTAAGCTGTAAGGACTGCATGATAGCATGCGTTTGTTCCAAGATTTCATTAACGGTGGACATTTCTGTTGCGGGAGCATTGATAGTGGGCAGGTAGCTTACAGTGTCCTGAACCACTGCAATGTCTCTGCGCATTTTGATGTTGAACCCAGTCCAACTGCTGATGGACTGGTCCTCATGGTCTGACATTCGAGTAAGAAGCCAGATATGGTTCTTTGTCTTTGAATCCTGGACTTCCTTGGTAGTGTCGACATACGCAGTCTCAATCCTAGGTGGCCCTGCCCGCCGCCCAACATTGTATATTGGCAGCATTGATGATGTCTGAGTGATGCTTCTTATCTTGGACTTGGTAATCTCTGGCAGGACTTTCTCTGGCACAGAGCCTGCAACCTTGGACTGGACAGCAATGCCATTGACTCTATGAGAAGTACCTGCTCCACTTAGGGTCTCTTCAAGTCGGTCAATGTTATCCCAGGCCAGGGTTGTGAACACACCAGGGTAGATGTTTGCTGGCAGTGGAATGTCATCCTTTGAGCATTCCAGCTTCTGGATACAAAGGGCTGTATCGATCTCCTCAAACATTGAGTAAGACACACAGTGACCAAGACGATTCAGAGTTCGGATCAGTTCTGTGTTTCCTGTCAAAGACTTTACAGCATTGGTCAGCAGTACGTGCTTGGGTGGTTTTGTCTTGCCACTGGTAACAGCAAAGACCAAGTCACTGCCAAAGGAAGTGGCAAGACGTTGAGCTCTTTCAGAGGGAGTTTCACACTCACACTCTCCTGTCAGCAGGGTGTGCAGGAATTGAGTGACTGCTGCAGGAATGACATTCTGATCTGTATCGGGAGGCCATGGCTGACTCACATCTTGTTTATTGATCTCATTCCTCAGCTGCATTCCTGCTTTGGTTAAGACATCTTCAGAGTTAGCTGCTCTTGCTTCTTGCAGGTCTTTTGCCATTTTGTGTGCTTGCCAGGCAAGGTCGTCCATTGAGAGGCTGCGTGGATAGATTAGAAGCTTTCCTTTCTCATCTGGGACAAAGCGTAGTGATTCTCCAAACTCGGTTTCAATCTTTCGGCGAACATGTTTCTTTGTCGCTGGTTTCAGTTGGATAATACCACGGGACATCATGGATCTCTCAAGCCTAGATGTGAGGTTTGTCATAGGCAGTACCTCTGGGTTGGGGAATAATTTGGTCCTTATATACAAGCAGAGTTCCTCGAGGGCTTCTGTCTCAACCTCTTCGTAGCGTGCTTCCTCGCTTTCTTCCTGATTTTCACCTGCACCCGACCTGGCGGCCGCTGGGAAATCATCTTTTGTGAAGAGTTTGTAGCACGACTTGTGGTAGTGACCCTCTGCAGCAACAAGGTCTCTGCTAACTAAACCAAGGATTCTCTGGTTGAGTTTCCTTATTGCTGCTCTGCGAATCTTCTCATCTGCTCGTAGCTCAACACACTGTATGAGTGGCTCCCTTGTCTTTGTTGTTTTTATGTACTTGCTTGACTTCTCGCAGAAGATACATCCTTTGGCATACACCCTGCTAGTACTAGGGGCATCCCTTGATGCCCTCCTCCTGGGGTCGACGCTTGCTGATTCTATCTTGACACCCTTGGCAAGGATAGAATCCAGTGACTTCTTCATTGTAAAGAGACTACGACATTTACGGTGATAATGTATGTGTGGTATTCCTCCTTCTTCAAGGCCCTTGGCTGCTTCCAGGACTGGATCATGCTGCCTGATTTCTGCAGCCCTGAGCAATGTGTTCCAGGAGTCCAAATCCTGTGGTGACACCAGAGCATCGCTGTCATCATCAGAGCAGTGGATGATACAGTCGATCCGTGCTCTCTTCCTCGCAGATGGTTCCATCCTGCCGTCAAACAGTCGACACACACCTGCAAAAAATATCACCATTAAACCATGAACAAACAAACACATTACATGGAAACCACTCTACATATGTTTGCTCCTTCCAATAATAAATTATCCCCAAAATATAACCAAAAATCCCCAAATATGAAATAAACCCCTAAATATGGAGAAACTTGAAATACACATCGGAATAATTCTTGTAGAGAATCAAATAAGCTACAAGAGCTGTTAGAATATATTTTTCAATGTTCCCCATATTTAAGGATTTATTCTAGATTTAGAGGAAAATACCCAAAATATAGAGTATATTCCGAAATATGAGGAAATTTGAAAAATACCTAGGAACAACTCTGGTAGAGAATATAATTCTACATAGGTGTTCAAAGTTTCGCGATGATTGTGTGATGGATTTTAAAGAAAATGAGGAAAACGCCGAGCGTCACGCTAAAAATCTTTATTTTTGGGTAGCGCCCCTATTGCATCAAAAAAATTAGACTAAGCTACCAGTGCGAGAAGGCTATCATATCTTAATGTACTTACAGTCACTCTATAAACATTTTAGTACCATTCGTGTTTAGTCACCCCAGGTGGTACCGATATCTGGCCTGGCTCATGGACTATATAGTGCCTATCCTCCAGCAACGAGCCTTGCGAGCCCTGGCCGGCAGCACCTGTCGCCAGGTGGACTCTGCCAACTCAGCAGTGATCAGAGACACCAAGGCGAAGCTCTAAGGAAACTAGAACCTCCGAAGCAGTTAAAGAGAAAGGAAGGAAGCAAACAGGGAAGTCAACCGGAAGGGAAGGGAGGGACGGGACCACAAAAGTTCAAGGGTTGGAGACCGGCCTCTGATGGCAGCCCCAGGAGAAAGCGGAAGAGGGAAAAACGAAAACTAGAAAGGAGGAGAAAGAAAAGGACATGACAAAATTAGTTGGAGGTGATAGGGAGAGCGGCCAAGAACCTTGGCCGCCCCACCTACAAGCCCGGAAGCCCCCAAACGGCGACAACGAGTCATGTGGCAAGGGGGTATATATATATATATATATATCACCATCGGACTGCCAATTTTCCAAAACAAAGGCGTTGAAACAGTTGCTGAAAATGTAAAGTACTGTTGGCCTACCTATATATTTTAAGTCACACAAACTTATATAACATACCGGGATTGTTTTTCTTATTGTCTTCTCTTTTTACTGCACCGGTTCTGTACAAGGTCGAGTTTACCTTAGATGTATATAGACCTGATCCTCAAGGTGATCACCTTTGTTACAGGTAATATCAATACCTCTCTCTCTCTCTCTCTCTCTCTCTCTCTCTCTCTCTCACACACACACACACACACACACAGTTGTAAGCGACAGTGTGAGTGTCGGAACAATAAATATGCGTGCTTATGAGTACAATTTGTTTTTTCTTTTTTTACTATCTATCTATCTACCTATCTATTTGCTCAGGCCCATTCCCCATTTTTTCTATTTTGTTTTTTACTGGGGGTGGCCGACTCGAGACAGAGCCCGAACAGGGGAAAAAACCCCACACACAAACAAATTCACAAACATCTAGGTCACCCAGAAGACCCAGAGACAAGGGTCACTCCAGCACTCTCCTAGCCCTAAATATAACTATCCAGATCACACCTAATCTAATTCAATCTAGCCTGGGTGGATGGGACTCGTCAGCCTTGATCGGCAACTCATCTAGGGGAGACAACCTTATGAAAGTCCGGGTAGATGGGACTCGTCAGCCTTAAGCGGGCATCACACTGGGCCAAATTCTCGCCAATCTCCAGTCTCCAGTCTCCGTTTCCAAGTCAGTAGCGCCGGCAAATTCTATCACACACGCCATACCAAGCGTCCTGGCTGCGTGAGTCTCCGATACAACAATAACACTAGCCAATATTGTGCCGTTTCACCTATACTGTAATGTATAGTAATATTAATTTACATCTACAATTATAATGCAATATGGCTCAATCTACACGTTAGGCTAGTGTAATTTTTTTTTTTTTTTTAATTTGAAGCTTATATGAGGAAATATATATATTGAACTTCTTCGATTCATACCAATCGCCGTGGCGTAGTCTATAGAACAGTGGTTTCACTTAAACTGTAGAATAATATGGATTCATATTGACAAACTTTGTGTAATAGGACTCAATCTATACGTTAATGTTGTTATGTTTTGCGTTTGAAGCTTATGTGGGTAGCTATGAGCAAGTTTTTCGCAAAATATAGGCTAGGCCTATAGCCTGACGGAGCCCCTGTCGTTACCTCGGCACTAAACGATCGTTTATATTGTGCTGTTTCACCAATAATTTAGAGTAATATGGATATATAGGCCTATCGACAATTATATTTCAATATGACTCAATCTACAAGTTTGCGTGATTATGTTTTATATTTGTAGCATATATGAGGAAATATTTTGAACTTTTCGGAGGTTGTAGAATGCTTGGTAGGCTATATTCCTGTGTATGCGGGTAGACCTGTATTTATCTCAATAATTTGGTAATGTTACAATATATTTTTATATTTTACATTCATAAATAGTCCACTAATATACTAGGTTAGGTTAGGCTAGGTTAAATATATTGTTCAATGATTCTTAGTAAATAAGCATCTGAAAAACAGTTCCTCCTGCTACACAACCGAATGTTTTCGTTTCATACCAATCGCCGTGGCGTAGGTATAGGAAGTGGTTATTTAGCTGCAAGTGGTGTAGCTATTTTAGCATTAATTCACTTAGTTTATGTCTATCCGCAGCCCTTATCACAATCAAAATACAATTATGTAGCAAAATATATATTTCGACGTCATATACTTGAGATATCAATGAGATTAAATGCGAGCTGTAAAGAGGCTGACAATCTACCTCCATCAAAATGGAGCTTCCCACCAGTGCGGGAAGCATCCTAGCTCCATCAAATGGAGAGATTTGTGCTGGAGACTGGCGGTAGCTCCATTTTTTGCTGAAGAATGGCGAGAATTGGCCCAGTGTTTAGTCGGCAACCTATCTAGGGGAGAAAACCTTATGCAAATTACCAAAGGGCGCTCATCGCTGCTCCCCAATGTTTAAAAAGCTTACTCAACTACTTACTGATGGGTGGAGCTCCTCACTAGGCTCACTCAATCTTCAAACACGCATGCCATTCTTCTTTGTTTTACGTGTGTGATTCCTTGCCACCAAGTAGCTGAGTAGCTCGTCTTGAAGGGGGGTGACCTGCCTTTTTTTCTCCTTTTCTCTCTTTCTCTAGGTTGTATCCATTAGGCCCCATTCAGCCTACTGTTTCTAGACATTTATCCCCATCCAAGTGTAGATTTCTTCCTGGCGAGCGATAGCAAGCCAGCATTGTATGGAGAAATCCGGAGACATTTTTCTATCGAAAAATGTAAAAATTTAGCCTGCTGTAAAAGAAAATGTGTTATTTAATATGTTGGCTCGCTACCGCTTGTCAGGGAAAAAAATGGATGGGGATAAACGTCTTAAACAGTAGACTGAATGGGGCCGAATGGATACAACCCAGAAAGGGAGAGGGAATAAAAACGAGGTGGGCCCCCTTAAGCAGTCCATTTGAGTGATATACAGTATGTGCAAGGCTATTTGTTCCAGAGGTGATGTATCTTGTTGGAAGCTCTCGAATGCGATGCCTCAGCCAGTGCCACACATTATCCCCGTCCACGAACTTGCAGCGGTTACGTAATGATCTTTGTTTCTTTCAGTGTTTGTTTGTCAACTTGTTACGACAGTTTGGCCACTTTAGTAGATCCATCTTCGTTAACCCCTTCTGTACCGGAGACGTCTTTTGGATTTGATTTCAGATGCATTTAGACGATTATCTGAAGCTTAGGAGGGATAGGCTATGTGGTAACTAAAAAGGTTGAATGAGACAGTGTGTTGCCTTTTAATTACTAGAGATCCTTCCTAACCTGAATAAAATAGTCTAATAGTTGCCAGAATGTAACGAAAAGGACGTCACCGGTAAAGAAGGGGTTAACCATCGACATATTATATTTTAGTATTACAACTCGAGGAAATAATTAAAATAAACGAGCGTTTTTACCCGGCAACTTTCGATTGGCAAAATTAATATCAACACTTTGGTACTAGCCTAGGCCTATTTCGTACTGGTATCGACATCTGAATTTTGATTAGCTTAAGACTTTACAATGTAAGTGGCAGATCCTATAACATATTTATCTTTTACAAAAACATTTCCTGAATTATCAGTTGGTAAAAGCTGTCATGCGAATCCACTTTAACCCTTTGAGTAGCCTACCAGCGACGTGTGAATTATTTTATTTCAACTAGGCCTATATTTAGGCGATATGAAGATTAGGAAGAATCTGTGGTAGTTAAAAGAGTTGGTTGAGATAGTTTGGAGTCTTATTATTACCAAGAGGTCATTCCTAAGCTGGATAAATTCGTCTCATAGTTGCCAGAATATGATGAGAAGGACGTCCCTGGTACGGAACGGGTTAATGCCACTCATACAAGCGTAGTTAGGCCGAGGTTATAAACTGTCATTGCAGGCAAGCCAACCTGATTGTTCAACAGAGAACTAGCCTATTTCGCGTTTGTCATTTAAACTGATTGTTCAACAGAGAACTATTTCACTCCTGTCAGTTAAACAACTGGAAATTATGTATTACTGTAAGACAAGATAAGAGTTATCGCTAGTCCTAGATCAATCACCTAAGTTTTCGTTAAAAATCAGCATGTTCCTGCTTAAATGACGTTTTATAGGCCTATGTACAGTACGGAAATTTCGATTAATTTACTTAGCCTAACTCTAAGCGGTAAAATTCTAGCAATGACTCCAAATCGATTGTAGTAGGCTAGGCCTATTGCTTTTTCTTTATTCCCTAGTTTTCCTTCATATTTCATTTATCATCTCCCACACAAACAATACCGCGAAGAAGCTCATTATGCAATGTTATAGCGGAAACAAATCAAAAGAATATTAAGTACACTGAAGTTGTGATAGGCTACATTTACGATTAGCCTAGGCCTACATACCGAACCATTGCTGTCAAACTCACGCACTCCACACAACTTGTTTGTTCTACACATTTTCATTTCGTTAGCACTTTCTATAACGTCTCACACGATTCGCAGGCTTATGTGCATCAATATATTCCTAATGAAGAACATGAAAGTTATTAATAAAACCTAGAAATCCACAAAATCAACCGGAGACAACTTGAGCCGGGCAGCCACAAAAATGGTAAACAGCACAGGGAGTGGGAGGTTTGGTCTTCGATGGGGGATGGTTTCGTGTTTGGCTGATCTCGCGCTGTGTTCAATCTACCTTTCATTTATTGGAGACTAGCAGTGGGTCGCTCGTGGTAAGCATGATGTGCGTGGGTTGTGGAAAGAGGATATAGGGTAGGCATGGCAGAATTAAAGTAGTGTTATTATATATAATCTGATCGTACGCAAATATTATACAACTATTCATCAGGCTGCGGTTTTCGCCTTCCAATGTTATATTTGCAGTTCTTTTTGCTCAGTAGGGAACCGACGAGAGGCTTATTACCGCTCATCTCACTCTTGTTGTTGTTCATTCTTCTTCTTCTGTTGACCTGAATCAGCCTAAAGAGTTGTCAGGGAGGAGAACAAATAGGAAGGAGAAAGGTTTATATACGGCAGCTGGGTGATTATAACAGCGTTCGACGGAATACTTCGGTGCTTTGCAACGCTTTTATATCATAAATTTAAATTCGGCAAACTGCATGCTTAAGAAGGTGTTAATAAATCCAGAGTATTTGATAATTTTGCAAAATGTCCCCAAAACGATTGACTTAACAACTAACTATATTATACAAACTCGGTTACATAAGAACGCTTATAACATACAGTAGTATTTAACGATTGTCTCCCTTGTATATTATGCTACACTGTAATGCCGATTGACATACACGGCTAGCATAGGCTAGATTGCATGCATAATTGATATCACGTAGTTTAATCCTTATACTCTTTGTATACTGACATACAGTGTTCAGTCACATCCAAACATCATGTAGTGCATAGTTTACTTTTCGGTGTGTCATTATACAATACAAGACAAGTATTTTAATTATAGAAAGTTATTAATTAGTGGGTACAAACAAATATTTGTGTTTTATAACTGACGGCAGGCAAATGTGGAGTAGTCTGCAATTATGCCTATTGATTTATAACGGTTTCTTCCAAAGTTTGACCCCAGATTTACAAAAAATGTGCCCAGATATCTAAACATTCAAAATCATATAGGCTACTGTTTATACGCTATGCCGTTATAGTTGCCACCAGAGTCGAAGTGTGTGTGTGTGTGTGTGTGTGTGTGTGTTTAGCTTCAAGAGTAATGACTAAAGTTCAGGATTTGAGATTGGAATAGTAACATAACACTTGCCACACCGTAGCCTACTCTTCTTGACCGCTATCTCGACACCAAATCTGCAATTGTGCCTGGTTTTAGGATCTCAGTCCGATACATTTAAGGGAGCCCACCTCATTTTTTTGTCTCTCTTTATCTCCCTCTCTCTCTTTGGCTTGTATCCATTCGGCCCCATTCAGCCTACTGTTATAAGACGTTTACCCCCATCCAGGTGTCAATATTTTCCTGGCGAGCGGTAGCAAGCCAGCATATATATGTTTTTCTTTTGACAGCAAGCTAAATTTGTAAATGTTTCGATAGCAATATGTCTCCGGCGAAGCCGGATTTCTCCATACAATGCTGGCTTGGTATTGCTCGCCAGGAATATATGGACACCTGGATGGGGATAAACGTCTTAAAACAGTTGGCTGAATGGGGCCGAATGGATACAAGCCAGAGAAAGAGAGAAAAGGAGAGAAAGATAAAACAAGCCGGTGACTCCCCTTAACGGTAACAAGTTTGTTAGTTCTTTGCAATCTTACTATCGCAATTTAGAGGTACAATATAGTTAGAGAATCCGTAATAACACATACGGTTTTCGAACGTTATAATATACTGTTAACCCTTTGAAGATTATGACGCATTATGATAGTTTATTCTGGCTATCATTAGACGATTTTGGATAGTTTAGCAATGAACTGTGGGAATTATAAGGGTAAAGCCTATCTCAATTGACCCTCTGATGGTCATATACCCTTCCTAATCTGAATAAAATCTAATAACAGCAAGAAAACAGAAAAAAATGCGGAATCGGATATAAAACTGGTTAACAGTGTAGCCCAAAAACCTTATATGTCGACCCCGGCTAGGTGTTTCAAGGCCGAACAGCAAGAAGAAAAAAGCTTGCAAGACGGGTGCTTGAACGGGTCATGACACCTTGCCAAGTTCTCTCTCTCTCTCTCTCTCTCTCTGGATTTCTCGAAAAGGGGCAACAGTCCTAAGGCTAATCTTGACTTACAGTGTGCTGGCTTAATAATCCAGAAGATTTGATAGCCTCTGAAGTCCTATTCTAAATAACTAACTCTCTAACTCTCTCTCTCTCTCTCTCTCTCTCACACACACACACACCACAAAATTATGTATGGTTGCCCACACATCCTCTGTTCCTCGTCGTGATCTTGTAGGAAAGTAAAATGAGTAAGAATGAACTGCGAGTTTGATTTCTTTTAATTATCAGTTGACTAACCAGAAGAGTTAACCACTGCATAAGAGACTACACTTGTAATTCAATCATCCGCATTATATTTCCGTGTATAAGACCACGGAGAAGAACAGAACTTATGTGGGCAACTGTACATTGTAGAATTATAGTTGTCTTAGTACAGTACCTACAACGAATCAGAACTGTTACACCTTACCCTTTCTTTTACCTAACCCAGAACCGAATCTATCATAAATAAATAAATACATAAATAAACAAATAAATAAACCCTACCGTCTTAAGCTTGATGGCGGTCTTGGGAGGAAACTAACAAAACACTAAATTAATATAAGACCAAATACATCTAAATATCTCACTCTTCGACCGCTATTACAATAATCAGTGTTCCTCAGAGCTCTCCCTGTGTATACCACCCCCTCTTCGTAGAGCAAGGACGTTGCACCCGTCTTGCAACATAATGCCACCCCTACTCTGTGAAACTCTCCAACCCAACAGTGAAACGTTATTCTCAATCTTTCTTCTATTCAACTGCTGAGCTCTGGAACTCTCTCCCAGAATCAGTCTGTCCCTCATTATATGACTTAAATTGCTTCAAACTCCGTGTATCCAGGCATTTTGGCACGAACGTCCCTTGATTTTGGCTATGTCACTCATTCAACACTGGAGTAGGCACTCGTCACAGGCAGTTCTGCCTTTTGTCTCCTTCACTCACATACAAAAGAAAAAAAAATTGCCTACAGAGCCCTGCATGACTGGTGTATTATTTGTTTACGTCTTAGTCCAACCTTGTGAGGATTATGTAGTTCTGTGTGCATGAGAGAGAGAGAGAGAGAGAGAGAGAGAGAGAGAGAGAGAGAGAGAGAGAGAGAGAGAGAGAGAGAGAGAGAGAGAGAGAGAGTGTGTGTGTGTGGGGTCGGGGGGGGGGGGTGAGAAAAATAACTATTGCACACACACATACACAGTTACATACATCAACACACCCACGACACACTTATAAAATCATTCCAGCATACTGCATTCCTTTTGTATCCATGTTTTAAACCGTAACAATGACAAGGTAAGAAAAGCAGACAGGGATATTTTTCAGTGAAGATTCACAAGGGATAACATTGGTTTAACCCTATTTGAGCCAGTGGGGAAAGGAGGGGGGGGGGGGGGGCTGGATCTCCCCTGTTCTTCTCCATTTGTTTGGATATTTTAATAAGTTTCAAATTATTACTTTGGCGATAATAAGACACTTCACCTATTTTAGGTGTAGATGTTTCTAGACGAGCGATATCGAGCCTGTACCGGCAGCTTATACGAAATAGGTCTTCAGCAGGGCCATTTCTCTATACAAAAAAATTTGCACATTTACCTTGAAAGGAGTCTGGGTGGCCATATATTTAGTTTGAAGGAAGTCTGAGAAGGTATATGTGTATATATGGGGACAAACTAAAATACATTGTTCGAAAAATGGCAAAAACAAGACAAATCCTTAATAATATTTAAACAACATATAATAATAACCCACAAGACGTCGGACCATATAGTGTTAAATTCCTATCAGACCAGATAGTGTTAATATTGTATCCATCGTTACGTTTTTATTGTCTCGGTTAACCCTTTCAAGATCAGATTGCGTATTTTTTATTTTCTGGCTAATATTAGACTATTTTATTCAGATTAGGAGAGGCATATGGAAGTCAGAGGGTTAATTCAAAATAGTCTTCACCTCCACAATTCCCACAGATCCATCCAAAGCTGTCTAAAATCGTCTAATGATAGCCAGAATAAATGGTCAAAATGCGTTACAATCCTCAAAGGGTTAAGTTGAAGTTGAGGGGG
Source organism: Lithodes maja (assembly GCA_037953745.1). Classification (NCBI taxonomy): domain Eukaryota; kingdom Metazoa; phylum Arthropoda; class Malacostraca; order Decapoda; family Lithodidae; genus Lithodes; species Lithodes maja. Next base: position 26,441 of record JBAKBP010018101.1, read on the forward strand.
GTTAGACAGGTTAGGGAGGAGGGTGTGGAAAGGGGAAGAGGTCTCTAAAGCATTTGAGAGAAGTAAAGGATGAAAAGAAGAGCAAATGTGTGTGTTCGCCTGTGTAACCCCTTTTGTACCGGGACGAATTTTATATTTTACTCTAGCTACATCTAGACGATTTTGGGCAGTGTAAGAAGGATCTGAAGTAGTAAAAAGGGTTGTAGTAGTAGTTCGAAGCCTGTTAATTGCTGGAGGCCCTTTTTAAACTGAATGCAATCGTCTAATAGTAGCCAGGATAAAGTTAAATGGACGTCATCGGTACAGAAAGGGTTAATACTCAATGCCAACAAGTAGGGCACCTTCAAGGTTATAGATCCTCCCTAAACCCCTACCATTAGACAATATTCCTTACCTTATGATCTACCTCCAGGACTCAAAGGGATAAATGGAATCTCAAAAACTTCTCTGAATAACAAAGGATTCTAGTACAAAGACTCACCAGTGCAATTATACAGTATATTTACAATGATTTGTATTAACCCTTTCATTGCGGTTGATGTACATTCACGTCCTATGTAAAAAAGGCCTACACTGGGGTTGACGTAAAGAAATGCAATACTAGTACCAGCGGAGTTAGTGACACCAGCCTGCCCCGCTTGTTGCCAGATGCTTCCAGGAGGCTCTAGCCTTTACACCCACAGTCAGATGATCAGTGTGCTTTGAGCATTGGTGGAAAGAGAATGTGTGTACAATGAAGAGGTGTTTCAGAAGCTGAAAATAAACGAAAACAGGGCTACTTCTCCATGTAATTGTGACAGGTATATACCAGGTACGAATGTGAGGTTCATAGCATCTTCATTTCAACATCCCATGCCGTCTTGTGAACATAAAACATGATGCAATAACTGTACATGTCTTCAAGTTATTGGCAGTGGTAGTGAAGATGAAAGCATATATTTTAATTCACGCTGGACCAGCCACAGGGTGACAGAACACTCAATATATTTATCAATTTTCCCAGGTGGTAGGAAGCGGTAAGGACCGGGTGGTGACTGTTATAGGGAGAGTTTGACCCAATCTTTTCATTGTAGCTCCAACCAATTCCCTTAGAGCATAATGATATGGTGCTAGAGCGACATATATTGAGCAAAATTAGCGGTAAAATAGCGGCCAGGGTGTAATCTTCTCTATAGAAGAGATGCAATGAAAGGGTTAATGATGTCATTAGAATCATCATCGTCATTATGATTAATATTATTATTATTATTGTTATTATTATCATTTCAGGTTGTATGGGCGTCTGTGTGGGTGGTGGGTTCGGTGCGGGCGGCTTCCTTATCCAGACTGCCGGCAGAGCACCGGACAGCGCCCCTAGACATTTTCTCCGACCTACCGTCTGCCACCCCTGATATGTTTATGTGGAATAGTCCGGATGGCAGCTACAGGTTAGAGGAATAGAGGTTATTTTTTAAAGTGAAAAAAATCATGTACTTTTAGCCAGAATCAAAGGTAAAAAGACGTCACTATGATGAAAGGGTGTACAGGTACTAATTATTTCTCCCGATGTCTACAGGTTCGGATACCAAGGCCCCGATCAGTGGAGGGTGGAATCACGTGACCCCGACGGTAATGTACAGGGTCGCTACGTGTACCAGACGCCGGACGGGCAGACGGTGGACGTATCTTACGACGCCGGACCCCAAGGTTACCGGGCGAGGGGCGACGCCATACCGGGTGGGTCCGCGCCTCTACAAGACCCTTATCAGTCTCAGGGTTCTGATCCGGAGGTGCTACTCAAACAGGTATATATTGATAGTATAGTATATTGATATATAGTCTGTTTTTTGCCAGCTGATGGTAAATTGCCATCTCATCACCTAGATTAATCAGCTATTACCAAGATTTTGTAGTGAAATATGTTGTTAAATATGAAAACCGCAGAAACTAGAAACATTCAACTAAAATTTAGTAAATGCAGAAACGTACTTATTTTCTGAGAGAAAAATTAGTCTAATTGCTCTCTCTCCCTCTCATTTTCATACTATGCTCTCTCCACAGGCTCAACAACAAAAGCAAGAAGAAGAGGAGTTAGCCAGTCCGTATGGCGCCTTACTCCTGACGGGGGTGAAGGAGACCAGACCTAGCGGCGATGGCATAGACACCTTCTCCGACGACAACAACCTGGCCGTCGTCACCAATATCCTGCTGCGCCAGGCACCGCGGAGGCCGGTCGCCGTTTTCCCCATCGTTTTCCAACCTGGCTCGGCGAACGAAATAACCGGGCCGCTGCTGATCAATGACCGACCGGTGTTACCAGGAGCCGAGGCAGTCTAGTAGTGTATAGTCTATTCATTATAAAAAGACCTGAAATATTGACCACTAACCTATTTAGCTAAAACACGACTAGAGTAATCAAGCAAATATTTCTATCATTTGGGAAGAGTAAGCTAGGGAATAAATGTGAACATTTACCGCCCATTTGCTCTAGCCCTTTTTAAGTGACAGAGGTTAGAGGCTACAATTTCTGGCCTACTTATAATGAATGGGCATAGGCCTCAGTGAGATTCTATTGTTAACACAAATCAAACCATTTATGCCATATTAGCTTCATCCGTACTACTAGCAACCTTTACTGGGATAGATTTATGTAGCTATATAATAATGCCTTTAATTGACAAACAACTTTTGGATGTATAACTTTATTTGACAAGCAACTTTAATATCAAGTTGACATTAGTGTTACAGGGAAGAGGGTGTGTTGACTTAATACACAAAATCCTATTATTATAGTCTTTGATATTAATGTCAAGTTCAATAACAACCTTGAATATCAATTTAATGGCATCGACAATAATAGGGGTAGTGTTCGGATTATCACGGTTTTCTTCTATGTATACGAGTCTCTAAAATGGCCCCTTACAAATAAGTGTTCTGATCAGTGTATCATTATGGATCTCCTCTGGCCTTCACTCGCTACCGATGAACTGCCAAGGACATGTGGAGAGCAAAAACTGTATTAAGCATCAACAGAGGCCTCAACCGGTTCAGTCAATCTGATGATCCCCACGGTACAATCATCAACACATTGCTTTCAAACATTACACATTGCTTATAAGTATGTTTTTTTTTCTCTTCAGCTGACGATATATTTAATCCTTTAGCAGCTGATTTCTCGATACCTAATGGAAATATATGAAACTATTATATCTCTGCATCATATAAATACCAAGTGTTCATAATTGACACCATATATCGATGCAAAATCATCGTAGTAGTTAACTAATCACGGCCACGGGCCGTGGCATGATCAGTAGCGGGTCTGGCTGCTGATCGAAGGGTCAGCAGTTCGATCCCGGGCCGTACAATTAGTAGATGTCAAGAGTTTGGGCAGCTCGGTCTAGCAATTCGTGGCAAATGTCCAGTTAAGTCCCTGTAACGAGGGCACGCCGTAGCCCTGTTAATCAAGGGAGTGCACAGCGTTAAAAACGGCATCAGCTGAAATAAATCCGACTATAGTGAACACAAATTTTATTCGCTTATGTAATAGAAATCTTTGTGCTTAGTTTATCTTCAGTTTAGTTTACTCCTTCGATAAGACGTCTAAATATGTACAAATATTATGTATTCATCTTACGGAGGAATTATTGGAGACTACCTTTTAATTATAAATAAATAATAATCCATCGCTTTACAGTATGTAGTCCATTTAGTTATTGTAGAAAGGACATTAAAATCCGACTCTACATTTACACACCATAATCGACATCTGGCAGACATTACAACAATACAGAGCGGCCTCAGACATATATACAAACTATACCAGGAATCTATTTGGCCAACTATGCCTCCACAGCGCCCCCTTGGCAGGTACAGGAACATCTATGTAAAGGTAACTTCAAATGGGTATATATTTCGGGTGTTTTTACGTGCCGTCAACCGATTTCGGCAGGGAATTCCATATAACAACACCGATATCAGTCACACAGACACAATAATTCACCAAATAATAACAGGCAAATCACTTTCCTTGCCCTATATTGACATTTACAGTATTGTGTCCTCAATTACCAAACCTAGGTATGACTGTCATTAATTCCCGATGCTAGCCTGATACGCAACATTGTCTTATAAAGTTTGAATCTAAGGAACCTGGGACACGTATCTTAAGTCTTGCAGTTGTGGATGAACCGAAGGTCAAGTTCATTCTTGAGGAGTTTGGTCGATGTCTGCTCAAACTTGCGAAACCCTTGGAAACCGGGATATCAAGAATCAACTCCTCAAGAATCAACTTGATCTTCAGTTCCTCCACAACATCAAGATTTATGATGCGTGTCCCAAGTTCCTTAGATGGACTAAACTTTATAAGAAAACTTTGTGTAACAGGCTAGTACAGTCTACCTCGATTTACGATTAGGTTACGTTCCTGAAAACCTGATCTTAAATAGAAAAATCATATAGCGAACCCTAAAATTAATGGGGTAAATGGTGATGCGTTCTACGACCAACCAAAACCCAAACACCTAAAAACCTATAAGAATATCATAAATTGGGGCACCGCCGCATCGGATAGTGAGACAGACCTGTATCGGGAATTAATGACAGTTATACCTAGGCTTGGTAATTGAAGACAAAATACTGTAAATGTCAACATAGGGTGAAAGGTGGCAACCAGTATCCCAGCTGTTATCATCGGTTTGTGTGATTGACTTCGATGTACTCTGCCTTAAAAGAGTAATAAATAATAAACTCCTTTGCCAATATCGATTACAGATAATAAAGACACCGGACAAATACTATCCATGAGTCGTCGCCTTTTATTTCTTATTTGTATGTTTTATTCTGGCTAACATCTGACGATTTTACGTAGCTAGGAGCATGTCACTACAGAGGGTATAAATTATCACAATTAACCTTCGACTCTCGCAGGTTCTTTCTAAGCTGAATAAAATCGTCTAGTGACAGCCCGTAAACAGGACAAATTGACGCCATCGTACTTTTTAACCCGAAGAAGATACGATGACGCATATATGTTTTGTGTTCTGGCTATCATTAGACGATTTTATGCAGATTAGGAGGGGTACATGGAAGACAGAGGGTTAATTGAGAGAGTCTTTATCCTTTTCATTCCCACAGATCCTTCCTATGCTGAGAATCGTCTAATGATAGCCAGAATAAACTGTCCAAAATGTGTTATAATCTTCATAGGGTTAAATAGTTAACTATACTATGTTTCTTTTCAGCTGACGATAAATTGAATTCCTTAGCCTCTCATTTTTCAATACTTAATGGAGACATGAAACTACTATGTCTCTGCTTCCTGTCAAAACCAAGTATATATAATTAACACCATATTTCACTACACAATCTTCAAAATAACTGAGAAATCTTGAGGGGAACTTTGCCATTTACCGTCAGTTGAAATGAAACCGAGTATAAAGGAGTTGACCCACAAGCTTTAACGGGCATTTCATGTTTACCAATCGTGGCCAAACCAGCGGGTAGGAAATGTTGAGTAAAGCCGCTGTCACACGAGCGATTTTTCCATAAATTTTCCATGAGCAAGTTTTTTCTCGTTATATTTAGGGACTGGTATCGGTAACTAAACTGAAGGTAGATTATGTTAGGCGGCTGAATTCTGAGAAAGTGTAATATTTGAAGCTGCCAGACCATAATTGCCCGTAAAAACGGCTCGTGTGACTCAGGGTTTTGCCAGCACTGGAATTATGATGACGGATCCTATGAGATGTAGATTATAGAAACTGAGAAAATGGTTAGAAAAACAAATTTGAGGTTAAGCCTTTAAAATCATAACAACGTTTGGCTGTGCACCTTTTTTCTGATCAAACTGGTACAACAGGACTTTTGGAGTTTTGCGAAGGGTATATAAGCACTGGTACAATAAGATGTTTGAAGTGCGTTTGGAGTTTTGTGAAGAATACATAAGCACTTGTACAATAGGATGTTTGAAGTGAGTTTGGAGTTTTTTGAAGAATATATAATCACTTGTACAATAGGATGTTTGAAGTGCGTTTGGAGTTTTGTGAAGAATATATAAGCACTGGTACAATAGGATGTTTGAAGTGCGTTTGGAGTTTTGTGAAGAATATATAAGCACTGGTACAATAGGATGTTTGAAGTGAGTTTGGAGTTTTGTGAAGGGTATAATTATAGAAGCACAGATGTACAGTTGTTTACACTTCCGCCCTTAGTAGGGTTGTTTGGTTATGTATTAGCCATTTTGATTGTGTGGAATTTGATTTATATTTGACTGAACAATAGTTACACAAATGCTCCGTGGATCATATGCTTTCATATATTTCATTGGGAGGTGTTTGGTGTTGGGAGTGAGATTAATAAATTGGATTAGATTATACAACATCATAGAGTAATATAAAACCCAGAACTGCTAGATATCACCTAAGCTGATGCTCCTGTATCAGGCAACAGTGCAGGGAGCTGTACCAGTTTGACCTGAAGAAGTTGTAAGGCTAAACTTGGTCATAATAAAGGTCAATCATCAAATGGTGTTTTTTTAACCATCCTGTGAGATATAATAGGTCAGGTCAGGTCAGGTGAAGGTGTTGAGGGATAAGCCTTTACAAAGGCACCTCGTAGCTACTTTCTACTTTTCCTATTTTAAGAGTGTAGAGAGGGGAGAAGGGGTGTTGGAGAGAGAGGAAGATGTTTGAGTGGCTTTGTTATGTGTGATATTAGTCTGTATACGTCGTCGAGGTGTCCCTCGACTGGGGTGTTGGGTATGAAGGAAGAGAGTATAGAAAAATGTAATCTTGTCAAATATTCGTCTGGCTGACTAAGTTAATTTAGTTAAGAGTTCCAGACGGATTTTTTAGTAACTTGCAATAGAATAGAATAGTCAATAATTCGTCTGGTTGACTCATGTGTCTGTAATACCGAATTCCAGACTGAATTGTTTACTAGTTCCGATTGAATTGGACTAATACGTAAGTCTTTCCATCATTAAATTTAGATTTATTCATAATTTGTGTAAAGTACTGTAGCTATGGACATGGCCGCCTTGTACAAATGACGAAGCATATAGTACAAGCAAGTTAAGGAGTGGACAACATAACATAAATAAAGTGAAATATAGAATATATTATAAACAAACAACATAAGATACAAAACAGTAGATAAGCAAAGTAAGAGTGGAAGATAAATAGAAGAAGTGAAAACAGGCAAAGTGTCGAACAAAGAACGCCAAGATAAAGAATAGGAAAGGCTAAATAGAATGAAAAGTGAAATATAAACATGCAAAGTTGAGCAGGACACTAGAAGGCCAAGGGAAGGACAAACCCTTGACCTTGTTGTTGTTATGTTTGATTGTTCTTTCGTAATCAAGTTCTTTCGTCCACAGTATAATTTTAACCATACCAAACCAAGCCTTCCCTATAGTAATATAAACTAACACAATGTTAACCTTAACTTACCCTAATTTCATCTTAATGTAAGCTTTCCCTACTCTACCCTTCCCTATCTTAATATAACTACCTCAATTTTAACCATAACTTATCTTAAACGCAAACTACCCATATCCTATCCTTCCCTACTCTATCCTAACCTAACCTTAAACATCCAAGCATTATATAAACATATTATATTGTCAATTCATTATAATTAGGCCCCAAATCTTTACCACTAATCTTTATAACTCAAAAATGACTAGAGTAATCAAGCTAATATGTCTACCATTTGGGAAGACTCACTAAGGGAATATGCATGGCAATTTATAGCCCATTTACTAAAGCCCGTTTTGAATTAAAGGAGTTAGGGGTCAATATTTCTGCCCTAATAGTGAATATATTCTCATCGAAACCTAACCTATTCCAGTTTAACCTAACCTAACTTACCCTTAACCTAAATTACCCTAATCTGCCTTATCCCAATTTATCCTATCAAACCTAAACTATTTCAGAGTAAGGCCAAAACAACTTAACCACGATGGAGTAAGTTTCATCACATTCTGGTGACCATTAGACGATTTTATTTAGCATATAATGTACTGCAAGCACTCAAAGGGGTTAATACGATCTCAATGTACTCTCTGAATAACATAGTTCCTTCTTAAACCGCTTACAATCGTCTATTCATAGCACGAATCAAAGGTAAAATGGCGTCAATCGTGCTGAAAGGATTATGTGTGGACGAAAGGACTAGATGCGAATAGATATATGAACGAAAATACCGTCTCACTCCAGGATCTAATTTTATATTAACATTCCGCCCTGTTCGGCCACGGCAGTAGTGATTAAATAATAAACTATACAGTAACAATAGTCTTGTTTTATTCTCCCATAGTGTTCGATGTGGTGTATCCTAATTATACTCCTAAATTGTCAACAAATAAGGACTCCCTGTATATAAAAAGAAAATGGTGTATCGGTAACTAATATATTATCCCGAGTTCGAATCCTGGGATATGCTTTCATTAGTTTATTCAAGTGCATTGGAGTTTGTAATTGATTATTGATGTTAACAACGGGTTGTTACTTAATATATGCATGGTGATGGGCTGGTCTATCAGAGTGAGAGCTGAGCGATCTCTGCCATACCCATAGCTTACTCTGACTGTTCCTTTAACTTATATATTTTCTAGATCTCAAGTGACGGCGTCTCTTCCGTGGATTGATCTCCCAATCTACCAAGATTGGAAGCCAAAGCGTCACATTTTTCCCTTGCCCCTCAACTTTCTCTTCATAATTGCTGAGGGGCACAGGGCCCTGGGTGGTGTTTTGGTTTTCCGGGCGCTTCCGCACCCTCCTCGGCTCCCCGCCATGGAGTGGCTTCGGTCACCCAGGCTTTATTGTGGTCGGCAGGGAGGGTTCTGTGGGGGCGCTTGGTTATGGCCTTGGAATTGCTCGGGGCCTTGGGGCTGTTCGGCCAGGCAGCTTGGGGAACAACAACAACAACAACAACTTAATATATGCAAAATAAAGCACAGTATAATTTAATCTAATTTACGTTTTAATACTTACTACCCCAACACTGATCAAATTCCAAAGTAAGAGACTACCTCCAAAGTTAAGCAGGCGAGGAACAGATGTTAACAGTGGATATATTCAAATGTTATCTCTATTCATCTATTACCAGGCACCATAATCCCCGAGAGAGGATTGAAATTGAATCGCCTTCATATGCTTCCATATGTTGAGGCAACTCATTCGATAATCTAGAATGTACGGTTGCGCTAATAAGTCATGTCCCAGCTGTCATTACGTTTGGCTCGCTCTGTGCTGTATTAATGTCTGTCAGATGTTGATTAGGGTGGGTAACTGTAGGAATATGTTTGTATATTTCACTCAATATGAAGAAATACAGCTTAGATAGTGCTGATACCAATTATTGATCAAAACATACTTGGTGCCGAGACATCACTTATTAGCGCGATTGTACCTGTTCATAGGGGAAGGAAGGGTCCCTTAAATACATGCATGCACGAGTGAGCATTGGTCAAGCAAAGGTGGTTGTGGAAAACAAAACAAAAAGTAATCTCCAAATGCAACATAGCAGTTGTGTGGGAGTGCCTGCCTCCAGCACCTCATTGCCACTTTCAGGGACCATATGAGATTGTTGAGACCAATACTCTGCTTCCAACTACAGGACTGTATATACGTATTGGCACCCCAGGCTATATTATCAATCACCTTAATCCTTTGAGGATCGTGACACGTTTTGACAGCTTATTCTGGCTCTCGTTAGACAATGTTATTCAGATTAGGGTGAACTTTTAAAGGTCAACTCCAGGGACAAAACCTATTCAAACTACAATGTCCAATGGGATCTGCTTGGTTTTAGGGATATGATACTGAAGAACTTTCATCAATGTGTCCTAACAACATAGAAATATAGCTTATCTAACTTATTTTATGTGGCGAGAACTGGCGTGTTTACCATGACGTCACAACGTGCAATGATGGGAACACTCGACATGGGGAATGGGTGAATCTGTGGTATTTTTGATGTGAGAAACTCTTATATTTATAAATTGTATGCATGTGTACAGCTCAACATTTGGCTTCGCCACTGTCTGGTCAAAGGACCGCAATATATAAATTGAACAGAAAACGATACTTTCATTACGAAATAGGCCTTGGATCGACCTCCCTTAAGTTTAGCTCAGGCTAAGCACTCAAAAACACTGCCTGTATATTTATTGTTGGCAATATGGGATTATTTTTTGATGTGAACCACACCTTCAGGACCTTGTTCGATCTTTTGCAGAGCTTGAGTATTGAATTGAAAGGTATCAATGAAGAAAAACAGACCTGACAGTCCCAGAGCGTGTGCGATGTTTACAACCTGCCTCTCCACATTCTATCGTCACAACAATATGCTGTAACTCACCCAGCTGATGGCCGAGGATGCCAACGACGTTTTAGAATACTATTTTTCTCTGGAGTTTAATGGAATTATGTCGACATTGCCCATATACATAATACAGTATATTCATGACAAGTTATGATCCTGCATTAAACTTAGTTTTTCCTTCACTCCTGGAGTTCTCATTTAATTAAGATAGTGTTTACCCCTTTGATTCATAGATATCCTTCCTAAATTGCATACAATTGTCTAATTGTAACCAAATTATAATGTAAAAATGGGTCTTAGATCCTCAAGGGCATGATTGGATGCTGGAAAGTTTAACGGGTCACACACCCGATACACTTTCCACCAAAGATTCATTCTTTGATCTAAGCATTGGCCAGACTGTGGATCTTGGGCATACTCACCTACCAAAGATTAGAACATATTCAGTTAATGTTTAGACTTAATAAGTGACTACATTTGGTGATTAATTTGTTGGAGATTCTGAAATTTATCAATATAGACATTATTTGTATATACTTCCCAAACATTGCAAATTAATTATAATCAAAACAAGAATACGACACGCAAAATATTATCAAAACAAGAATATGACACACAGCTAAAGTTAGACATGCGTTACATACAAAGAACAAGGAATTTCTAAATGATGAATACTGTTAAATTTCATTGATTTATTGTTGCAGTGAATACCGTAGTAATGCCCCATACAAAACAATAAATGATAAATAAACAATAACAACACAATTCTAAGACAAACCAGTGTTGAACTATGCCGTATCTTATCACAGTTAGGTAGCAGGAAACTTTAAATAAACACAAACAGTATTAAAGGCATACATGTGTCACCTCCCAAAACCAAAGTGTAATGCATCATAAACTAAGCAATAATCTTGTCGATGTACTGTAATGCTTACCAAGTTAGAACCTCAAGGGTGTACATAATATTATTATTATTTTTTTATTTTTTTTCGATATTCCAACTTATTTCCTCTCGGGCATAGGCTGAGAGCCTTAACATTCACCGCTATATTCAGGGGTTTCTTGAAGAACCAAAACAAAAGGTGATATAGGTGATTCAGCATACACGATACAAATATTACTGCTGAGAATTGAAATTCTCTAGTGAAAATATATGTGTGACTTGGAGAACACAATACACTTTTAACTATCAGGGAACTCCAGTGTGTACAAAACAACTACAGACATCTCTTAGGTAACAAAAGCAAAATATTTAAGTTTGACTTGATAATGTGGTAATATTACTACATTTTTGTTTTTCTTGTCTTACAGGGAATTCGTGTTACTTCAGGTGTTTCTCGGTGTTCGAAAAAGGAGAAATGAGTGACTTCGTAATTTATACTGTGTGACTTTTACTGCTGGGGAACCTCAAGCGTGTACAGAGTAACCTTGGGTGTTTCCTGGTGTATGAGGACCGGTGAGAAGGAGGACTGTGACTGCAGGCCATTGGGTCTCTGTTGTACGTCGTGAACCGCGGCAACCGGCACAGCTCCCAGACGGTACGCCAAACTGGACACACCTCCGACCTCCTCCGCCAGGTGAGGGGACACTACGTACTGCGGGGTGCCCAGTGGTGAGCTTCCTACGGCCTGAACGACTCCTGTATCCACCGCTAGCCTCATCAGGGGGGAGAGACTGGCTTCTACTTTCTGCTCATAGGTGTACTTCACTGGCTGTGGCTGGACCTGTCAATAGTGCGCCGTTTACCAACACTGCGATTTTAACCTTGAACCATCTTCAATTTGTGAGCCAATAATGATACATAAGGTGGTTGGTTAGGGGGGGGGGGGTTAAGGCTGATGATCATCATATTTAAACCAAATCAAATAATATTATGCCGGATTCAATTGAATGTAGTCCCTCTAAACCAGGTGGGTGCAGCAAGATTTGACCGCCTGCTTTACGACGCACAAAAAAGGATTTTCGGAAAAGAAACAGAGTCAACTGAGGACTACCAGGGATGAGGATCGAGGACAGCGAGGACCGAAGACAGACAGGTACGTAAATGTAAATCCTACCAGAACCAACAAATTTATTAAAGAGTATTCCGTGAATTCTAAAACCACAACTTTAAAAGGTTTTCTATGTCAATGCTCGTAGCATACGCAATACATTTTCAGATTTAGAGGAACTAGTGTTTACAGAACATTATGATGTTCTGAAATCTCTCTCTCTGATGTTTAAAGAAACTGACTGGAGCTTTCTAATTAACAATAACGACATAAATACATCATGGGAATTTTTCACAATCACATACTTAAATCAGTGCAGGACTGCATGCCATAAAAATATACGGCGTACATAGTTACATACCATAATGATAATCCTAAATGGTGGAATATAGAGATTTCAGACTGCTTGCATGCTAAAAAGATCTCTCATGATAGATTCAAATAATCACAACATTACGAAGAACGGGTGAAATTTGTAGAACTACGACGCAAAGCCAAAAAGTTAATTAAGCAAAGTAAAACGACCCTGGAGTTACATGTGGAGAATCAAAGTAAAACAAACCCGAAAGAATTTCATAGTTACATCAGAAAGCAGAAAGTAGTTACTTCAACTACTGGACCGTTAGTTGAAGAAAATGGAGAATACACCAAAGACGAAGAACACATGAGTAATGCCCTCAATACCTTCTTTGCATCAGTTTTTTACAACAGAAACCCTCAGTGATATGCCTACAGCATCACCAGTTCAGGTAGATAATTCTGACGTTCTAAGCAATATCACAATTACAGAGAGAGAAGTATTGAAATGTTTAGATAAACTCAAGGTAAATAAATCACCTGAACCTGATACAATCTCACCTAGAATTCTAAAGGAAGCTAAGGATGAGCTCTCCAAATCACTGACATTGCTATTCAATAAATCCTTGCAGTCTGGGACTATGCCTGATCAGTGGAAGCTCGGCAACGTAACACTGATATTAAAAAATGGCAGCAAACCCTTAACCAATACCTACCGTCCAAGTAGCTTCTCCACATCTCACCACACCATACATATATACATCAAACAGCCACGGTGACATTACACAACCCTGTCACAGACCTACATTTACCTCAAACTATTCACTCAACTCATTATTTCCTACTCTAACACACGCTCTGCTCTCTTCATAAAACTCTTGACTGCTTTTAACAAATTTCCTCCAATTTCATAAATCCTTAGCACCTTCCACATTGCTTCTCGATCCAAACGATCATAAGCTTTTTCCAAATCCATAAAAGCCCCCCCCCTACCCCCAAAGCTACCCCCAAAATGGGGATTGGGCCAGAGCATATAGATAGATAGATAGATAAAAGCCCAAAATATCTCCTTATGCTTCTCTAAATCCTTCTCTCGCATAGCTGTCTTACTGCATAAGTCTTAACCACGCACCCTCTTCCCCTCCTAAAACCACACTGTTCTTCTCCTATTGCACCTTCTGTACCCTTTATTACCCTCTCTATCAACATCCTGCCATACAGCTTTCCAACAACTGATAATAAACTAATACCTATTTAACTTGAACACTCCTGCCGGTCTCCCTTCCCCTTATACAACAGCACAATACATGCACTCCTCCAGTCTATTGGTATTGAAGATTTAACAAACCAATATTATGAAGAAAAACAAAACTTTTTTGAAATGGGTCATTTACAGTGATTTACTGTTTAACCCGAGTCACTCGAGCGCCTGGAAGCCAGTGTCAGACAAGGGCAGATATCCGATACTAGGCTCGGATTCACTTTATCGGATTCAAAATGCCCTAACCGAAAGGCTGTTATGTGACCAAGGCTACTTCCATTCTGGCATAGAATATAGATTAGATTATCATAAAGTGCATACCTTAACATCAGAAAATAACTATAGGATATATATAGTTGGGTTTATTTCACCTGACGGTAAATTGAATCCCTTAGCAGCTGAATTCTCGAAACATTATGAAAACATATGAAACCAGTATGTCTCTGCATCATAATAATGCCAAGTATTCATAATTAACAACATATTTAGCTACAAAGTATTTGTAATAGCTGAATTATCAAGCAGGGAACATGGCAATTTACCGTCATCTGAAAATAAACACACTATAGTAAATATTGGTTTTCTACAGAGGTAATATAGTGTACAGTCGGCTTCATAAGTGATGTCTCGGCACCAAGTATGTTTTGATCAATAATTGGTGTCAGCAATATCTAAAACTTGATTTATTCGTTTCGAGTGAGATATATGACCATGTTCCTACACTTATCCACCCTATTCAACATCTGACAGACATTAGTACAAATAAGTAACACTCCGTTCTTAACATTAATCATCAATTACAAACCCCAATGCACTTGAATAAACTAATGAAAGCATATGGTCCTCCCGGGATTCGAACTCGGGACACCACACCCAGAACATAAGCATCTAAACCATTACACCACCAACACAGAGCGAGCCAAACGTAATGACAGGTGAGACATGACTTATTAGCGCTACAGTACTATTCCTTACCTGTGGCCCAGCATTGTCCACTTGAGCCCTGAAGCCGTTGTTGGAGTCACTGATGTACTTCCACACTACGGGGTTACCTGCGGGGGAAAAAAATATGTCAGTCAAAATTGGTCACCTACGAACATGTGTGTATTGAGATTTTGGGGGAAATGGGGAACAATAATACCTCAGTCATAAATTACGAACATGTGTATTGAACATTTGGAATTAACTGCAGACCAAAATACGTCGGTAAAAAATGGTCACCTAAGAACGAATGTATTGAGTTTTTGGGGTAACTGGGGAACAAAAATACGTCGGTCAAGATAGTCACCTACGAACATGCGTATTGCACATTTGAGATTAACTGCAGACCAAAATACGTGTGTCGTAAATGGTCACCTACGAACATATGTACTCCAATTTTGGAATAAACTGCAGACCTTGTAGGGTTTAAACAAGTTTCAAATGACACAAAGTCAACAATATGGTTAATATTTATTTTTCATTATAGGCTATTTCATAATGCGAATGAATTACAAATTGTAGTGTGTAATGTTTTAAACAAATTTCATACTGTCAAAAGAAATGCTTTGCGTAAAAATACTTATTAAAATGTAAAACTTGCAAACTAAACAAACCAAAATTGGGACAAGGACAATATAAAGTCAAATTAAATTATCAAAATCGCTATGTGGAAACAACGCTTACTAAAATGAAAATTATTAAATAAAAGAACACAATCCACCACATAGGGTGTACATTACTACATGAGCAAGTTAATCTGTTTACAACATGACAAGACATTAACAATAGTACAAAATACAAATATTGATAAGATATCTATACTATTACAAAATAATATATAAAATACAGTACAGCACTCACTAACGATAGTGCTATCGGGTAGGTACCTGTAAGCATAACAGGTATGACCTACAGTATATATGTTTACAATAAGATACACATTTTGGCACAAGGTAAGTGTCTCATTTATTAATTTATATTTAAATACATTAAACATGTACAGACTGAAAACAAAAAAAATAATAGTCAGCAATCTAACTATTCCCAAATTCATGAGTGTATAAAAATTACTCATAAAAATCAAATCAATCTCATCCTCCACGAATCAACTGATTATCCCTTCAGTACGGGGACGCCTGTTTTATAACATTCTGCTTAACATGACGTGGTATTTCGCCCTAATAAAAATGTCTCTTGAGGCACAACTCCTGAGTCTACCATGTACTAAGGGGAAGTACTACGGGAAAAGTATCTCCAGCCCTAAAACCTTTGGAAATAATTAAGCACATCCCAAATTTATTGCATGTAAAGCTCTGGGTCGCGGAGACTTGTCGGACTACCTCTGTCGCCACCATTCATGTAGAGCCTTGTTGACCCAAGGCCGTCACACCAGGACGATACAGAGGCCTTCATGATACTACATCACCGGATCAGGACAATACAGAGGCACAACACAGAGGCACACCAGGACAATACAGAGGCCTTCATGACTACTGCATCACTAGATCTAAACACAAGCTCACCCTTGAACTATTTGTTCCTTTGTCAATGACTGGCATAATGATTTTTGTACGACACGTGGAGTTTGAAGTAATTTAATTCATAGGATGATGGATTCAGGAATAGAGTTTCAGAGCTCAGATGTTGCATAGAAGAAAGATTGGGAATATCTTTTCACTCTTGGGTTGGAGAGTTGCACAGAGTAGGGGTAGTACGGGTACTACGCACTCTATGTAGAGGAGGTGGTATACATTGAGAAAACTCTGAGGAATATTGATTATTATAATAGCGGTAGAATAGCGAGAGAGATGCTATATTGCGGCGAAGGGAGAGAGATTGCAAAGAGTCTGTGAGTGGATATGAGTTCATGAGATGAAAGGCTTTCTTTTCTACTTTGTCAAGAAGTGCTGTGTGAGAGGATCCACCCCACGCATGTGAACAATACTCAATACATGGACACACTGTGCCTCTGTACAGAGCAAGAAGCTGTGCAGGTGTAAAGAAGCCCCGGAGGCAGTTGAGCACACCCAGCTTCTGGGAAGCCGTTTTAGCAAGGATGGTATTATGGTCTTTCCAAGAGAGATTATTAACTCACCCCTTCATTAACCCCTTCTGTCAACGGAGCAGTCTTTTTGTTTTGATTTCTGCTATATTTAGACGATATAATGAAGCTTAGGCAAGATATATGGTAGGTAAAATGATTAATTGAGATAAGGCTGTAGCCTTTTAATGGGTATGCGTCCTTCTTAAGCTGAATAAAATCATCTAATAGTGTCCAGAATATGATGGAAAGGACGTCGCTGGTATTGTACGGGTTAACTCACCACTTAATTACTCACCACTGATTTACCACTTTGTTTACTCACCATGGGCATCAACGTAGCCGAACGTGCCCTTGACGGTGTTCTGGGCATCTTTTACTTCATGATGCCCCTGCCCCGGAAACTCGTACCCGAAGCGGTAGGTCGGTCCCTCGACTTGTTTGTACTGGGGCCTGCCGGGTGTGGAGGGGGTTAGGTGAGGTAGTTAAGGGGACAGGGGTTATTTTTTGGGGCCAATTTATTTATATATTCATTTGTTTTTTAGTTTCCTCCCTAGACCTCCATCAAACTTAAAATTACACCCCCTTGAGCCCCTTTCAAAATAAATTTGTCCATTTTTCATCAAACTAAAAATTACCCCCTTGACCCCCTTTCAAGATAAATTTGTACAACAATCTAGAAAAAATTCCCGGCCGAAGGCCGATTCCTATTAAATTACAGGCTCGCTATCGCTTGCCAGGGCAAAAGTCGACACCTAAATGGCACGGAAGGTCTTAAAGTTAACTGCCGCCAAGTATAGATGGGGTTATGTGACTCTAAGTTAGCCATAAGATCAGGTACCGGAAACTCGTACCCGAAGCGGTAGGTCGGTCCCTTGACTTGTTTGTACTGGGGCCTGTCGGGTATAGAGGGGGTTAGGTTAGTTAGTTAATATAGGACTTCAGAGGCTATCAAACCTGGATTATTAAGGGGACAGTGGTTCTATTCTTGTCTATTAATTTATATATTAATATATTTCTTAGTTTCCTCTCTCTCTCTCTCTCTCTCTCTCTCTCTCTCTCTCTCTCTCTCTCTCTCTCTCTCTCTCTCTCTCGTCACTCCGAGACGTTATAGACTGCAGCACCGTTGATTCATTTAAACTCCGCCTAGACAAATATCTCGCATCAAACCCGCGACTGACTGCGTTTGTAAATGAATAACTTTATTTTATCCCCCCCTCAGTTACTAACCCATCTGTCCCCTACTAACTTCCTAATCCTGCCACGGACATCAGTTCTAGGGCAGTAGTTCCCTTTCCAATGTTCCCTTACCCACTCTAAACCACTGTTTGGACACTTTTTTGATCCTCAGTGTTTTGGAGGACAAGCAGCCTAGAAGGGTCACTAGACCTGTTGTTGCTTGATTTCCTTTGTACTCCTTTGTACTCTCTCTATCTCTCTCTCTCTCATAACCTACCATGCCAGATTGGAGGGTACATGTACGGCTGGTTGGACAACATGGTAGTAAGGTACCTGTGGAGCTACCAACACACACACACACACACACACACACACACACACACACACACACACACACACTCTCTCTCTCTCTCATAACCTACCATGCCAGATTGGAGGGTACATGTACGGCTGGTTGGACAACATGGTAGTAAGGTACCTGTGGAGCTACCAACACACACACACACACACACACACACACACACACACACACACACACTCTCTCTCTCTCTCTCTCTCTCATAACCTACCATGCCAGATTGGAGGGTACATGTACGGCTGGTTGGACAACATGGTAGTAAGGTACCTGTGGGGCTCCCAACACCACCACCACCAACACAGATAACACCACCTGCAACACAATCAATCAATCAATACCCATGTCTCATATTCCAGATTATGGATACACAATAACTCAATTCAAAATAATTCCTTTAAAAACCTTTATTGTCATGAACACATTTACAAATATATGCAATGGTTACAGCATGCATACATTAATCCTTTCCAGATACGATGACGCATTTTTTTTCTGTTTTCTGGCTATCATTAGATGAGTTTATTTAGATTAGGAAGGGTATATGGAAGTCAGAGGGTTGATGAGATAGTCTTTACCCATATACTTCCCACAAATCACTCCTAAGCTGTATAAAGTCGTCTAATGATAGCCATAATAAACTGTCAAAATGCGTCATCATCTTCAAAGGGTTAATAAAAACACAAATATATTGATAATATCAGCCATATACTGTTAATAGTCAGTAGCCAATTCCACAAAGTTGTACACTTGTTCTTTGTGACATCTGTAAATATTCCAATTCCGAAAATAAATCATATGAAACAAATATATATAATCTAGTAATTTGCTTGTTGTGGGCAGTTTGTAGACTAGTATTTAAGGGGAGAATTCCACTTGAGGGACTTTTTTCTTGACCCCTTTCTCCCTCATATCTAGCCCCATTGCTTTTGAGATTTTAAGACGTTTGCCCCATTAGTTTGGTGATTTTAAGATTTTCCGCCCCGTTCTATCAATTTTAAGACCTTTCGTGCCATTTAAGTGTCGTTTTTTTTCCTGGCGAGCGATAGCGAGCCTGTAATTTAAGAGTAATCGGCCTTCGGCCGGGACATTTTTCTACCGAAAAATGTACAAATTTATCTTGAAAGGTGGTCAAGGGGGTGAAATTTTAAGATTGCTGGAGGAGTAGGAAACAAACTAAAAACCTCCCCTTAAGCTCAGTATTCAAAAGAGTTTAGATAGGGATATTTGTAACTAAATTTGCAATATATATAGTATTAATGCAATACCAGAAATATTATAGAGGAGATAACTAAAACAAAATCGTTCTACCTTCAGAAAACTTGACAAACTACAGTCTATTCATTATAAGTAGGCCAGAAATATTTACCAATAACCAACATATCTGAGAAAGAAAGAAAACAAAAACGCCAAAGCAAATGGGCTGTATTTTTCCACACCTATTTGCTGGTTGCCTATTCCCAAATGGTACAACCATAACTTCCTACCTATGATGAACAGGGTATAGACTACTTTGGGAAATAGTGAGTATCGTCAAGACACACACCATAGTGTAGTTCAGTTCCAGTGAGGGTCGACAAAATATTCGTTGGAAGTCTTGAATAACGAAATTGGTAAGTCCAGATGAAATATTGACATGGATATACTGTATGTATGTGTGTGTGTGTGTGTGTGTGTGTGTGTGTGTGTGTGTGTGTGTGTGTGTGTGTGCGAAAATAACAATAGTACATGTGCATAAACAAAAGAAAGAGGAAAAAGTATAGTTTGTGTGCGTGTGTGTACTGAAGGATCAATGACCTAGGCTCCCACACACACGTACATACACACATTACCTCAGGCTAACCTTCACCTTGTTTTAACCTTGCATCCTCCTGCAGCAGCAGCTACCTGTGCCCTTCCTTCTAAACCCTTGACAACGACCGTCTCAATATAACAGTATCTGGTTACCATTAGACGATTCTACTAACGCATACACTGGCAAAAGCTATCAAATTGCCCTCTGGTAGTATCTGGTTACCATTAGACGATTATTTACTAAGACATAAATTGGTAAAAACTATCCAATTGCCCTCTGGTAGTATGTCGTTACCATTAGACGATCTTACTAAGGCATAAAGTGGTTAAAATTATCCCATTGCCCTCTGGTAGTATCTGGTTACCATTTGACGATTATTTACTGAGACATAAAGTGGCAAAACCTATCAAATTGCCCTCTGGTAGTATGTCGTTACCATTAGACGATTTTGATTGGACATGAAGTGCCATACCAAGAGAGGAAAGTCAGAGAAAAGTTGTGGAGGTATTGCATATGACTTCTGGCAGCGACTGTGCATATTTACTTATTTATGTCCTTCACCGGACATGCCTTCGACGAGAATATATAATGTTTCACTGGGAAAACACACACACAACCACACGTACACACACACACACACACAGCCCGTAGCCTAGTAGGTAGAGCTCTCGTCTCACACACGAGGGGTCGGGGTTCAATCCCCGGCCGGGCGGAGACAAATTGGGCTTGTCTCCTTTCATGTGTTAGCCTCAGTTCACCTAGCTGTAAATAGGTACCTGGAATAAGTGGACGACGTTGTGACGTCCC
>JBAKBP010018102.1:0-47452 GCA_037953745.1 Lithodes maja
ATGTATCCCTGAAAGGGCGATAATTGAGCTTTCCAATAACACCAGAACCATCCTTCTATGACCACGCGTTCTCTTGCAATGATCGTGCAAGACGAAGGAAAAATCCCTAAAATACGGTAATTTCCTTACATAATTCCCTGTGTAGCGAGGCAGTAAGTGTGGGTGTGTGTGGAGCTGGGCCCAGTGCTGGCGCGAGAGCCGTGCCGAACGGTCAGAGTCGGCCTACGCTCCTCCCACCGCTCGTCTCTCGCTCAGAGCCAAATATTGCTCAGAATTGCACACCGCCTGAAGTCGGTTCCCGCCACGCAGTCCATGGTTCTCTAGACCGACTTAAGTCCACCCCCGCTAGACAAGGGTTAAGGACACCAATTTTGAACAGCATAATCCATGCGTGGTCATACTAATGCTTGGTAAAGTTTTACGAGCACTTCTGCTGTTCTGTTACTCAAGCCTAGTTCACACATTCAGAAGTGCAAGCCAGAGTGTCCATGAGTCTACAGTCGTGGACACTCTGGCAAAAATGAGTCAGAGTGTTCAAAAATCCACGAGTGTACAAGAGTATCCACAAGTGACAATGATTAGCCAAGAGTGCACTTCTGGACACTCTCGGTCCTTAACGAGTTACTACGAGTGTACCGAGAGTGGGGGAAAATTTGAATTTTAGGAGTCATTTTGGAATCACAATTATTTACGAGTTACCAAGAGTGCGACACGAGTATTTACGAGTAGTTAAAAGTTACGACGAGTTGTCACGAGTATGCCCACGGGTGAGTTGAGAGTATACCGGGAATACCTCCCATTGTGCCCCTGGCATGCACTAAAAAACATTTTATGTGTAGTCTTATATGTAACTTTATATTCTCATATATATATATATATATATATATATATATATATATATATATATATATATATTTATGAGTCCCGCTTTCGACCCTGTTTGCCTTCCTTCAGCCGACTTATATTATATTATACCACCAACATCATATATATATATAACATAACATAGAATACATTGGGTATCAATAAACACTGTTTTAGACCTTCTATTGACTTTTGTGTTTGGATTGATGTGTTGACGGGTATATTTCCCCACCTCTGCACTCCCTCCCTACTCTGGAAACTCGGGCTCGCACTCTTGAATGTGTGAACCATGCTTCACGTTCATATACAGTATATACATCCACATTTTGTTTTGCCATATTTCTAACACTGATGCATTGATTCCTTGGCTTCAGATCACTACTGACGGGAAATCCCTTATATTATTTACTGACGGAGTTACTAGTATATATTTTTGCTATGCGACATTATAATTTAACGTGCTTTATAATAATCCCGTTTTCCACCTTAGGAAAGAATGGGAATCTCAACTATCTCACTGGAACACAACTAAATGCAATATTATAGATTACACAACAATATGACAATATGAAACTATGTTCGAGTAAATCTCAATGTGCCTTGAAGAGAGACCCTCTCAAAAGGATCAGCCAATATATTATATTATTGCAAATCCCTATTGTATCCATATTGTAAATACTTCTGGCTAAATAAAATATTTCAATCAATCAATCAATCAATAATAGTCAATGGACACAGAATACACAATCAAGGTTCACAAGTGTTATTCCTTAACAGCTAGGGTACAATATTTAGTTAAGATAAACACAAATACAAGATCGAATGTCATATAGGGAGATGAACACTTCGACGGAACAATAATTATGAAATATGAAGGTAATTGTTCCTAGAATAATAATGATCTAGGAGAGAATAAATTAGGTAATTATTATGTGTTTTACACCAACCAACTTCACATCTAAACTCAATTAATAAAATCAACAAATACATGTGGCACTCCGAGGACTAGAACCCAGGATACTCACATCGACATTCCGCGCACTATGCATTACATTATCAAAACAGTTAAAGAAATATGGACAAGCCTACGATTTATTATGCAGTTTCGAATCCTGCATATTAATCTGAGCAGGTACAGTCGGTCACCTTTCCGACTGGGCCACCTATGGTAATTTAGCTGAGAGTCTTTTGCTCTGATATTAGTAAGATCGCTCACTCCCCCACCCTGAATCTGTTGCATATTATGTCCCATAGATGGCGTAGTTAGATTTGCGGGGGGGGGGGGGGGGGGTTATTATTGTGTAGGAAAGGTTGGTTATACACACAAAAAAAAAAAAAAAAAAATAGCCTTTTGTACAATTTGATCATGGACGATTTACATATTAATCTTATTTGATATACAGTATTTTACTATCATTTAACTTTTTACAAAGCAGTTTACAAACATTTACTGGCCATGAACCTTTGTTTATTTGGCCTATGCCTATTAACTCAAGATAATCGTATTCCGAAAGTAAATTAGTTGATGAACTACCGTAGGTATATATAATAAAGAAAATTACTATTGTATGTATTCTATGCTATCCAGGAAAATTGGTATGTCAAAAATCAAAATGAAGCTGGCAACCGTATTTTATGATTGATTGTATTAACGATCTATTGCACAGCTAGATAAGGACTGAAATACTCTGCATCATCAAACTTCCGCTACCTCACTGTAGACGTGTATGCTATTTCAACCTCTTTTGTCTCATGACAGAAAGTTGAAAATGGTATTGTTCAATTCCTCGCCACCCTAACACATCTGAAAATGCCACACTTACAGCTGTTCAGGCATGCCAACATGTGTCACGATATCAATATATACCCTCTATCTTTACTGTCCTTAACAATATAATGGTTTTGACCCACTTGCGTTACCTTTCAATGCTAACAAATAACAGGTGCTTGATGTGCTTCTTGTGAAGTTGTTTTGATTAGAAAAATGTGCAGAATATAACTGTTGGTATGCCTGGAGACAATATATCCTGGTGACTTGCATTGGAAACCATTATTATAGTTATACTAATTAAAATACAAAGGATTACTGTGGTAATTTGATTTGGAACTTGAATATATACTATATTCAAATAAATATATATTTCTGTTCTTACAACATAACTTATATGTATATATTTCTGAACTATAATTACTACACTATAACACGCCACAAGCATATGCAAACAAGCAGGCATGCACACACGCACGCATACGCAAACGCACATAATGGCTATTGTTATGTCCACCCACTATTACATGAGGTGTCACGCAATATATGCTTATGATATAATATCTCAATTGCGTAGCATACATTTAGTACTGTTGCTAAATAATGACTTTGCTAAGTGTTCCATGTTACAACCAAAAATAATTATCTATAAAAAGCATATTCACTCCGATAAAGCTTATTGAGGCACACAATATTCTGAGTGTGAGTGTGTGTGTGTGTGTGATTAACAATTATGCCAAGAGTAATATGCTTAGTTGACGTAGTTTGTGTTTCCGAGGTTAGAGAGTGATGGTCGACCAATGACTATCACTGTTGTCAATTGCATGAGAATATGTTATTAGTTGTCTGAGATTGCACATCATATAAAAGAAAAGACAATACTGTATTAGTTTAAATAAATAGTACATTTTAAAAAATAACAAATGTAAGGTAGCTTTCTGAAGTCATAAGAGTAGGCGAAAATCTATACTATATCATTAATTATGGCATACTTATCCCCACGACTTATGTGACACCAAATGATAATATGAATTTTAAACAGGTTATATATAGGCCAATAGTAGATGCAAGGTATCAAATATGACAACATTCGATGGCGGGTCACGCAAGTATAATGTGTCTAACACAGAAGAAAAAAAACAATGCCTTATATGGTGAAAATTACGTTATATGTGGACTTATTTTACTCCATATCATTATGTGTGTATCTGCTCTTTTGCAATCATATTTACAAGCAGCCTCGTAAGGATCAGTATATCTGTTGTTGCTTGTTTTCCTTTTTATTTATTTGTTAAACGTGACATGTTGGGTACACTTATACAAATTGTGTCACAATCGTATGATAATAATCAGATTATGTCCTTGCTCTACCATGGGTCACACCTATCGATTACTTTACATAATCTGTGCCCGATCTATATTTATGAAAATGGACTGAAACTTGTATTTTGGCTAATTATTTTGCATTATGCTTATAATCCTGTTAACAATATATTTGTGTCGTGCATAACTTCACATTTTAGCATGATTCGTTGACATTCCTAATCTCTCGCACAAATATATATGAAGCAAAACGAAATCGCCAGGCTCCACATTGGTGAAATAAGGTTGACTAATGTATGATGGCTACTGTCTGCATAACATGTAATTCTAAATATTTAAATATTCTTCTGAAGTTATATACTTTTAACTATTTTGTATTGGCATATACAATAGATTTAATGATTATGGTAACGATTCATACAATAATTTAATTGTATTAAAGGCTGTACTACAAACTATTATTACATCTAGCAAACTCAAAATGACCACTCACATCCCTCTTTACAGAACGAAGACCCATTCATTCATACAGACTTACACTAATATATCGCTATCACTCGCCAGGAAAAAATCGACACCTAAATGACACGAACAGAAAACTAATGGGGCTAAACTTGAGAAAGAAAGGGGAACAGAAAAAGCCCCATCTCCCCTTAACCTCGTATAATTTAGCCGAGTACTCCTATTGAAAACAGATTAGGTTCTCTGAGATAAGGTAATCGTAGAATATGTTTAACCCCTTCTGTACCGCGACGTCTTTTTCATTTTATTCTAGCTATATTTAGATTATTTTGTGCAGCTTAAGAAGGATCTGTGGTAGAAATAAAGGGTTAATTGAGATAGTTCAAAGCCGCTTAATTGATAGAGGCCCTTTTTAAGCTGAAAAATATCGTCTAATAGTCGCTAGAAGAAAATAAAAAGACGTCGCCGGTACGAAAGGAGTTAAGAAAGACCGAGTAGAACTATTAACACAATTATGTAATTTAGGTGGTCGCCACGTTTTAATGATAAACGGTTTACGGATAAAGGAAAAGGACATATTGATATTAGGGAATATTACATAGAAACACACAAAAAATATACGAGAGAATGGAAGTGAATTACATAATAATGACGAAATACGGTAGAAACTCTTATAACTCTATAACTCTTACATTGAAGGCCTTCGATATGTCTAGCACAATAGAAAAAGTCTCACTGAAGTCCCGAAAGGAGGATGACCAGGAGTTAGTAAGATATGAAAGAAGATCTCCAATAGAGCGACCCTTAAGGAAGCCATACTGGTGATCTGAGAGTAGATTATGAGAAGATAAATGCTTAAGAAATTTGGAAGTAAGAATAGTTTCAAAAACTTTCGAGACACAAGAGATAAGAGCAATTGGACGATAGTTGGAGGGTTGAGAATGGTTACCCTTTTTTGGGACAGGTTGAATGAGAGCAAACTTCCAGCAAGAAGGGAAGACGTTAGAGAAGAGACAGAGACAAAAGAGTTTGCCTAAGCAGGGAGTCAGCACGGAAGAACAGTTTTTGAATACAACAAGAGGAACACCATTCGGACCATACGCCTTCTATGTACTAAGTCCAGAGAGGATAGAAAGTACATCTTTAGAAGAGATTAGGATATTAGGCATAAGTAGGAGAGAGGGGGGTGGAGAGGGATGAATAGCACCGGAATCATCCAAGGTGAAGTTTTTAGCGAAAGTTTGAGCGAATAGTTCAGCTTTGTCAGAGGAAGAAGTGATGGTTGTGCCATCAGAGTGGAAAAGGGGAGGGAAAAACGAGGAAGAAAAATTGTCGGACAGGTTTTAGGCTAGATGCTAGAAAGCTTGGGAAGAGCTAGATTTGGATAGTTCAGTGCATATATTATTGATGAAAGAGTATTTGGCAAGTCGAAGAACAGATTTGGCTTGATTCCGGGCAGAAATATAGGAAGAATGAGATTCTTGAGGTTTAAGGCGTCGGTACCGTTTAAATGCTTCCTCCTTATTGCAGACGGCAGTAGAAAAAGCTTGACTAAACCAAGAATTTTTGCACTAGTCAGAGAGAAACAAAATGGAATGTATGCCTCCATGCCCGATAGGATTACCTCGGTAATGCGTTCAGCACTCTCCGAGGGTCCTCGGCCACAGAAGCAATATTCATTCCATGGGAAATCAAAGAAGTACTGCCAGAGAGCCTCCCAGTCATCAGCGACAAAGTGCCACAAGCGCCGCCTGCTAAGAGGATCAGGTGGCCGTACTGGAGAGATAGGACAGATGACAGAGATAAGTTTATGGTCGGGAGGAGCCCAAAGGAGAGAAAAGATCGACACTATAAGAAGAAGTGTTAGAAGTTAGAAACAAGTCAAGAATGTTGGGCCAATCTCCGAGGCGATCCGGGATAAGGGTAGGTTGCTGAACCAACTGCTCTAGGTCATTTAGGATAGAAAAGACGTAGGCTTATTCACCAAGTTGGTCAGTAGAATTAGAGGAGAGCCATTGGTGGTGATGAACGTTGAAATCTCCTAAAATGGAGATTCTGAGAAAGGACAAATGGCTAGAATGTGTTCCACTTTAGAGTTTAGATAATCAAACAATTTGGGAAAGTCGGTAGAGTTAGGGGAAAGACAGATATCACATAAATATTTAATATGAGAATGACAGGAAAGTTTGAGCCAAACAGTGGAGAATTCAGAGGAGCCACAATCGGAAATACGAGAGCAAGTGAGTTTGTTGTGCAAGTATGCACAACATCTGCCTTTAGCTTTGAAACTAGGATAGAGAATGTAGGAGAATACAGAGAAGGGGCCGATGGCAGTTGCTTCAGACTCCTGAGTTTCACACCCACTAAATATGTCAGCCTTGGCTGGGATCGAACTCTGGTCAAGCAGATTCACACGTGAGCGTCCTTGCCACTCGATCGCCGTGGCTCCAATGCTGAATGAAATTATGAAGCACTAGTCTCAATAAAATGTATGATTGCAGCCAAAACAATAAGGGTGAACCATGGTCGGGAGGTTCATGGTCGATGTATGAACTATTAACACGGATATTATATGCGATTGTTGTTACAGGAATGAATGGCGGAGGTTTGTTAGGAAGAACATGTGAAGGTATTTGTAACCTTTAAATTGACAAACCTGGAAGGTCATCATCCCCGATGTTGTGAAGAGACTTTGTTGTGGAAGTGTATATCATCTGAGGTGAAGTCAATGATATTGAGGCCTGGTGAATGTTGTTCCGAATGTTAAGATACTTGCTTTGGAAGGTGTTTATTGTATTCATCATTGTTCCCTTTCTAATGTCCCTTGCTAATCCTCCCCATCTATTTAACGGGAATGAAGGGTTGGCTATTGACTGTCTGACTGCCTGTTACACTTTCTGTGGTAGCATTAGCATGACCAGGTGCTGTCTGTTATATACTAATGACTATACTCTTTCAGCGACCAGGTAGATGTAAATAGTTCCAGCTGATTGACTTGTGCGACCATGATTATTTAAATCTTCAAGAATTTATAATTTCTAAAGGACGAGACATTGAACACTATCGCATGAGCCAATCAGCTAGAATTATTGACATCTCACCTCAGAGTCGCTGAAACAGAGTATAGTGATCCAGCAGCCCACATAATGGACACAGTAACAATACCCAACAGGGTTTTACAAACTAATGGTCCTCGGAGTCACCGTCCTACAGATATTATCTGCCATCACTCACAATGGTTACAGGAGAATTCGCCCCGAAACCAAGTCGCCCCGCTCTTGGACAACGAGTTCACCCCGTTTATCCCCCCCCCCCTCCCCCACCACCACCACCACCACCACTCCTGGAGCTTACCACTTATTTCCATCCCTCCCCCAACCCCTGAGGTCTTCCGTAGTAAAAACTGATGCAAAGAAGGAATTGAAGGACATTACTCATTTGTACTAATTTGTTAGGTTAGGTTAGGTTAGGGCTAGGTTAGGTTAGGGTTAGGTTATTTTACGTAAGGTTAGGTTAGGTTAGGTTAGGTTAGGGTAAGGTTAGTTTAGGTTAGGTTTGGTTTGGTTAGGTTAGATAGATGAATAGAGGGGGAATTCTTCAATACCCCTTTAGGGTGGAGGGGGGACATTGACGGGGCGAACTCGCGGCGGGGCTACTTCTCAAAGCGGGGCGAACTCGTTTCGGGGCGAATTCTCCAGTATTCCTCACAGTGCACTCGGTTTATAGTTACGCATATAGTTATTAATTATTATATATGATGACAGTCTCTTATCTAACTTATACATTGTACTGCACATAATATACAGTATAGTTACCCTTGCATAGACTTCAATCATGAGATATTTAACGTTAACATAGTTATATCGGCATTTAACCCCCCCCCCCCCCCACACACACACACACTCACACACATACAGCTGCCACGTGGAATTGTGATATAATTATGGTCTCTTCAGGCCTAGCGTGGTTGCTAAGTTTCAGTATATCTTAAATAGTTCCTACGCATGTTTTTCTCTTCCAGAAGCCAATAGGTATAAGTCATAACATGATTGGTTGTTAAAATATCAGAGGATATATCTTTTTCATTGGCATAACAGAATCTTGGCTCAATACAGAAGATAGAGACTTTTTAGCAGAGTATTCACTTCCCGGTTATGTAATGTTTGAGAAAAGCCGAATAAATCGAAATGGAGGTGGCGTTTTACTTTATATCAAAGAAAGTCTTAACCCTACCCTCTTGTCAAAACCTCAAATTGTGAACGTCGACGCATCTTTTGTGCTAATAAAGAATAATAAAGGTACCAAAATAATACTTGCATTAATATACAGACCTCCAGCTCAATCAGTGCAAACTGACCGAGAAATTTACGAACAAATTGCAGATGTAAGTAACTCACAAGATACCGTAATTTTTGGTGACTTTAATTTACCTGTGACCAAGTGGGGCGATACTCTTACTTCACACTCCGGACATGACTTGTATACGAACTTGCAAGAGAGTTCGCTTTATCAATTTGTTGGAACGCCGACCCGTGGTAATAACGTTCTTGACATTGTACTTGCAACAAAAGAAGAATTAATAGAGAATTTGAATGTTGGTGATGAATTCAGTAACAGCGACCATCATACGATAACTTTCACTTTAAAGTTTACTAGTAAGGAACCAAATAGTAGCATCGAAAAAGTCCCTAATTTCAAGAAAGCAAACTTCCATAAACTTAGAGCTATGTTTAAAGAAACTGACTGGAGATTTTAATTCACAATAACGACATAAATACATCTTGGAAGTTATTCGAAGCCACTTACCTAAAAGCAGTGCAAGACTGCATACCATCGAAAACTCGGCGTCCAGGCCATAATAATAAGCCCAAATGGTGGAATAAAGATATTTCAAACTGCCTGCTTGCTAAAAAAATTGCTAATGATAGATTAAAATCCTCGCAAAATGACGAAGAACGGCTGAAATTTGTAGAGCTACGACGCAAAGCCAAAAAGTTAATTAAGCAAAGTAAAAAGACCTTAGAGTTACATATTGCGAATCAAAGTAAAACAAACCCGAAAGAATTCTATAGTTATATCAGAAAGAAAAAAGTAGTTACTTCAACTGTTGGACCGTTAGTCGATGAAAATGGAGAATACACCAAAGACGAAGAACAAATGAGTAATGCCCTCAATACCTTCTTTGCATCAGTTTTTACAACCGAAGACCTCAGTGATATCCCTACACCATCGCCGATTCAGATTGATAATTCAGATGTTTTAAGCAATATCACCGTTACAAAGAGAGAAGTATTGAATTGTTTAGATAAACTCAAGGTAAATAAAACGCCTGGACCTGATACAATCTCGCCTAGAGTTCTAAAGGAAGCTAAGGATGAGCTCTCTAAACCACTGACATTACTATTCAATAAATCCTTGCAGTCTGGAACTATGCCCGATCAGTGGAAGCTAGCCAACGTAACACCGATATTCAAAAAAGGCAGCAAATCCCTACCCAGTAACTATCGTCCAATTAGCTTAACCTCAGTTGTATGTAAAATGCTAGAAACGGTCATACGAGACAGACAGACTCGTAAATCACTTAGAGGAAAATAACATACTTAAAGATACTCAACACGGCTTTCGTAAAAAACGTTCCTGTTTAACAAACCTCTTAGACTTCTTCCACGATATCCTCAACCTCTACGATGAGAGTAAAGCTGTAGATATTATATACCTTGATTTTCAAAAGGCCTTTGACAAAGTTCCCCACAAACGTTTACTGCTAAAACTAAAAGCGCATGGAATACAAGACGGTGTGTTGAAATTGATAGAAAATTGGCTCAGCGACAGAAAGCAAAGAGTAGTCATAAACGGTAAGGCATCAAAATGGACCAATGTAAGTAGCGGGGTACCCCAGGGATCGGTACTAGGACCAATTCTCTTTCTAATTTACATCAACGACATAGATGAGGGTCTCACCTGTACAATCTCAAAATTTGCTGACGATACAAAAATTGCAAATAGCGTACTCTCAAAAGAACAAGTTGACGATATGCAACACAATCTAGATAAATTGTCATGTTGGGCCCAAATTTGGCAAATGAGTTTCAATGCGGATAAATGTAAAGTACTACATATCGGATACCTAAATGAGAAAGCAAACTATTCGATGAATGGCACTCAGCTTAAGAATGTAAACAGAGAAACCGATCTGGGAGTAACAATATCGAGTAACCTAAAACCGAGTCAACAATGTTCAGAAGTTGTTAAGAAGGCAAACAAAATAATTGGCTTTATAGGCAGGTCATTTGAGCATAAATCCAAAGAAGTTATCCTAACCCTTTACAATTCCTTAGTCCGCCCTCTTCTGGAATACTGCGTTCAATCCTGGTGCCCTTATTACCAAAAAGATATAAACAAGCTAGAACGAGTTCAACGTAGAGTTACCAAAATGATACCTAGCCTAAAGAACAAACCATACGAAGAGCGAAGAGCGTCTTAGAGAATTAAATCTATTTCCCTTAACCCAGCGCAGATTAAGAGGCGACTTAATTCAAGTGTTCAAAATCATCAAAGGCATCGACAATATGAACTGTATTAAGTACTTCACTATCGACCAATCTAATTACACGCGGGGAAACGGTTGCAAAATTATTGGTAAATCTTTTAACTCGCACGAATCTAAGAATTTCTTCTTCAATCGAGTTGTCAACTTGTGGAATGGGCTTCCCCGAAACGTTATAGACTGCATCACCGTTGATTCATTTAAACTCCGCCTAGACAAATATCTTGCATCAAACCCGCGACTGACTGCGTTTGTAAATGAATAACTTTATTTTTTCCCCCCCTCAGTTACTAACCCATCTGTCCCCTACTAACTTCCTAATCCTGCCACGGACATTAGTTCCAGGGCAGTAATTCCCTTTCCAATGTTCCCTTACCCACTCTAAACCACTGTTTGGACACTTGATCCTCAGTGTTTTGGAGGACAAGCAACCTAGAAGGGTCACTAGATCTGTTGTTGCTTGATTTCCTTTGTACTCCTTTGTACTCCTTTGTACCTTGGCAACCTGTAGGACGCTGAGTTAGTTGCGAAAGATAATAATTGGTAGAAAGTGCGGTCCCTGTGACTCTCCTGCCAAACCACTATTCCTACACACACAGAGGGAGAGAGAGAGAGCTAGAGCCATAACATATACTGATATGCGCGTGCATGCAGTGAAACATTAGTGTTTATCGAAACACAAGTGTGTGTGTGTGTGTCTTTGAAAGATCAAATTAGCATTGTTGATTAAAACGTTTCCCAGAGGTTAGGTTTCCTCAATCGTCTGTTACCCCCTCATCCCCGTACAGCCTCTTTCTCCGTACAGGGACACTGTTGTAAGCGTAAGCGTTACAGTTTTCACGGTGTTTTGTGCCGGCCATGGTTGACTTGTGGAATAAGTTGCCAAATGAGCTAGTCAATTCAGCTAATATCTCCATTTTTAAGTCTAGAGTTAATGCTTTTTTGCAGCATTAATTCTAATTTTTAAACTTATTTTATTCTATTTTATTGTATTATATTTAAGCTTGATATCCTCCACTGCATAATATGTTGTCTGTGTTTAATATGTGTATATGTACAGTACAGTATACAGTGTATGTTTTTATTTTTTCCTAAGTTGCCATAGTCTCTCTCCAGTGCCTCCGGGTGTTTTGTGTGGATTGATCTTGATGGTGTTTCTGCACCCTGGTTGGAGACTTCGGCATCTCATATAATAATAATAATAATATCAGGTATTGTTCGCATATGAAAAATGCCTCTGAAAGGGTGCAGTCAAAGGCATGTAATCTCTACTCTTCTCCACCATATTGTCTACAATATCTCCACAATGTGAAAACTGCATGTTGTGACGTTAACCACTCCGTTAGAACCGCATGGCTTGTCCTACAGTGACTCGCTAGGATCGCCAGGGCAGTGGATGGGGCTACAGTTTATGTATTAGAGTGTGCTTTATTTCATATGAAAGCTCGTGTCATGGGCAGTCCAGAAAGGCTCTTTATTTTCACCCATGTCAAGGCTTTATATATTTAATTGTAAAGTATATGTTTTATCATTAACTAGTAATGATGGGATCTGGGAGAGACAAAGTGAGAGGGAGCGCGCAGTGTTTTCGTCCCGCTCGATGACGTCACGGCTGGCTGCCTCGTGGGGGTTGGTGGAGAGAGGTCCTTACCATGCTGCTAGCTCCCTTGCTAGCGGCTAGAGGACTTGTAACCGCTTTTTTCCCACACGCCTCGAGCTAGTGCGAGTATATATACAGTTCCTCGCCACTCTCTCCCTCAGATCTGGTTTCTAGAATGCATCTATCTCATCCCTTGCTACCTGTCCCCTGCTCTGCACCTGAGAATCTTTTCCTCTGCCTACCTCTCTCTTTTTTCATATCTTTCACCACCTTTTATTAAGACTATATCCCCTCTGGTTAACTCTGCAAAATCAGCTTCATGCTGGCCAGTTGTATTGTGCGTTAAGGTCTGATATAACCCATGTATGTTCGTTGTTAAGATAAGTGGATCACGAAGCATTGGTTGGCATTTATATTGTTTAAGTACCGCGTCCTATAATTATTAGTGTTCTGCTGGATTAGATAATGCTAGACTAGGGGTCTGATATTATAAGGTATTGTTTCCTATGAGTGCTGGCTTTAGGAAAAAGCTGCACGACATACCTGAGAACTGGAGTTGATTGAGTAAATTCTAGTCTGTGTGCCATTGAGAGTAGAGCATGCACGAATGAGGGCTTTTTGCCTATACCATTCTGCACTGTTCTAAGCTTGTTGTTTGTCTTTGAGGAACGCCAGGAGAATGCTTAATACTTCGGTATTAAGGTTTCTCAAGAGAGCTACCCTTCATTATAACGTAATATTTGACGCACAGACTTGAGATTTGCACTAGGCTATGCGGCATGCCATGCGCACCAGTATCTCGTATCATTGACTCTAGCTAGACTTTATCAGTCACAGTAGACATTAAGTATATTAAACCAATTACTCTTTTTATGCATACCCATTTATGATTACACAAGCATTTCGCAGCCTAGTTTGATGTATGGAGACACAAACGACTTAGGCTCTTTTTGTTGATAGGAATACTGCATTGTCGTGGCGATTATTATTATTGTTGTAGTGTTTAGGATATTCTTGGCTCCGACGGCATTATATATTCTGCCTTTTTGTGTGCATAGCCTGCACGAGCATTGTTCCGCTGCCTGCCTTTTTGGGTTCCATTTCCGATACGAGCATCTTTATAGCATCTAACATTTAAAGAAGATTCCTTGTTAGTGTTGAAGGACTTTAGTGCACTTTCTTTCATGCAGGAGTGCCTGACATTTATTGATTAAAGTAACGTAAGCTGTAACTTCTCTTACCACCTTACTTTGCATATCATAACCAAGCACCTTCTGTTATAGTAATAGGCTGTTTTCACATAACATTAAGCCTAGAGTAGACGCACATTTATTGAGAGTTTGATAGCCTATTATTGCATATAGAACTCTGTAGAGTATTTGTGTTCTTTGTTCACTGGGAATATACATCAGAGGTTGGAGCTAGCGCTTTCCGTTGTAGCATTTATGCCATTACTAGTCCAATGAATAATAGCCCTGATATATTTGAACCCCAGTCGTAACAAATGGCGACCTTACCTAGGATTTGGTGAACCTACATTTATTAAGCAGGGAACATTTGTTGTTTTGGGGAATATTTTGCGGGGATCAGCAAGAATAAAAAAAATTTGCAACATAGTATAGCCCTTGAGTATTTCCGAGAATGTTTGTGAGTATATCGAGGTATAAGAGTTTGGGGTGCTTCTTTTCTGAATATTGTGGTGAGAATTTTTTGTGAGCATCATGTCTTATACCGGATCAGTGGAGAATGGAGACACAGTACGTAATGTCGAGACGGAGGAACAGCAGTATGATGAAAGGGTTAATCGGGTGAACTGTGAGGAGGATGCTAGGATATTTTTGCAATGGCCTGTTACTGCCGAGCGGTTGGAGGGTATGGATCGGTACGGTCTTCAATGCCTGGCCACAGCTATCGGTCATGCGGTTACTAGCAGCATGACCAGGGATAACTTGATAACGTGTGTACTGGGCAGGGTGACTGGTGAGCGAGATGGGTTGAGTGCTCAGAGCCCTTCGGCCATGCTTCCCCTACACTCGACTCCCAGCCATCCCAGTGGTTTGCCGACCCCGAGTACGCTTCCACAGTTGGGTGGTGACTGGCAGGGTGGGTTGCCCCTGGGGGGACCACCGGTAATTTCAAACATTGTAGCACCTTCACCTCCTCCAGGGTTAACTCCAGAATTATTGTATCAGCTCGAATTAGCTAAGATCGAAGAGAGAAAGGCTATCAGGGTATCTGAGCTTCAGCTTCAGCAGCAACAAAGGGCATGTGAGCTTCAGCAGCAATTAGAATTAGCCAAGATAGAAGAGAGAAAAAGTCACCAGCACATAGAGCTAGCAAAAATCCAAGCTGATTTAGAGTCGACTAGGTACTGTGCCGACATGGATGTAGAGAAGTCGCGAGTAGAAGCAACGGGACAGCGACTTGGGGCTGGTAACCGTGTTCATGAGCAGTCTCTCTCGCACTTATTGAAACTAGTTCCGGTGTTTGATGAGAGTGGTGTAACAGAATTTTTCACACGCTTTGAGAAGAAGTGCCAGGAACACCAGTGGCCAGAGAATAAATGGGCAGCACTTGTATCCTCTAGATCAATAGGCAAGGGTCTTAAAGCCTACGATGCGTTACCTTTGGAGTCATGTATTGTGTATGAGGATCTCAAGGAGGCTGTCCTGAGGGCTTACGAACTGCAACCAGAAACGTACCGTTTGAAGTTCCGGGGTGTAACTAAGGGAAGAGATAGCACCTTTTTGGGACACGCCCGGGACTTGTCCGATGCTATGGGGAACTGGCTCCGATCTGAGAAGGTAACAACGTTTGATGAAATTAAGCAGTTAATGATGTTGGAGCCGTTCTTTAAGAGCACGGGCGGTGATCTAACTTTGAACTTAAAGGAGAAAAACCCAAGAACTCTAGTCGAAGCAGCAGAAATGGCTGATCGACGGCTGTCGTTGATTCGGGGTTGCGGGTCCTCACAGAAGTATGATGTAAGTGCTAAGGACCGTTATCCTCCCCCTCCCCGGAACAATGACACATTTAAACAGAAGAGCCATGAAACTAAAACTGAATCCAAACCTTACACCACACCGTATGTGAAAAGTCAGGGGCCTTTTACATCACAGTATAAGCCGAAACCGAAATTTATGTGTTTTAGTTGCCACCAGGAGGGTCATAAGGCAAATGAGTGCCCTAGTCGACCTCCTCCGGCAGCCGTGTCTTTTGCTCACGGCATTGGAGTGTTCAAGAGGACATCGGAGTTTGTTAGAGGCATTTCTTCCGAGGTAAATACACTGCCAGTGCAGAAGGATCCGGAAGGCTTATTCCCTGTCTGTGATGCCTTTAGTGACCACAGGGGACTCGGTTGTGTGGAGTGGGGGGGTAGAAGACATGAGGTGAGAATTTTGCGTGACACTGGGGCATCGCAAACACTGTTGAGAAATTTCACTGGTAAACCTGTCAATACGGCATGGGTGGTTGTGGTTCAGGAAGTTAATGCGACAAGGTCATACCCGCTTGTAAGAATGAAGGTGGAAGTTGATGGTGTGACTCGAGACCTGGATGTAGGAATTGTGGAGAAGTTACCTGTTGGGGGCGTCGACCTCCTTCTCGGCAACGACTTTGCGGGACCTACTTCTGAGGCTCCACCCTTGGTCGTTGCCGAGAAGCCGGCCGACGTGAGTAGGGAGGAGCAGGAGTGGGTTGAGAAGTGTCCGGGGCAGCCTATGGCGTGTGTTGTCACCGGAGATTCTGCATCCAGGGAGTCACATTATGGTCAGCAATCTTTAGATCAGCGGAGGAAGGGTACCGAGAAGGGGTTGAAAGTTGATGCGGTTGAGAGTTTAGTGTCAACGGACCTTCTCGGGGACTCATTATTAGGACCACATTTCGAGTCTGGAGAAGACCCAGTAACTGTTCCTGAAGGGGCAGAGGATGGGCTTAAAAAGACGAAAGAGTTGAAGGAGGACAGTGATGCACAGTCGGGAGATGTAGCAACAAGGTACCCTGACGCGTACCCTATGAGAAATGGGTCGGCGAAGACGGTGGTCCGAAGCTTGCTAGTGTATCTTTCCCGGTATGGTTACCCGCAGGGGATTCAGTCAGTCCAGGGACCCAACTTCACTTCTAGCCTCTTGGTTCAAGCAATGCCGCAGCATGAGATTGTTGGGGTTGTGTCATCTGCGTATCATCCGGAGAGCCAGGGTGTGTTAGAGCGATGGCACTCAGCCTTGAAATCTGTGCTTCGTTGTTGTTGCTTTGAGAGTGGGAGGGATTGGGATCTTGGCCTGCCATGTGTTTTGTTTGCTGTGTGGGAGGTACCTGGGGAGAGTTTGGGATTCAGCCCTAATGAGCTCGTCTTTGGACACCGTGTCAGAGGGCCTCTCCATATGGTTGAAGAAGTATGGGAGGGCGCAGAAAAACCTTGTTCTATGCTCAAGTGTGTCCTCAACAGTCGAGAACGGATGTTGCGCAGTCTGGAGTTGGCTGGCCGTAATTTGACTAGCTCTCAGGCCCTCAGGAAGGACAGGGACGACCTCAAGGTTGAACTCAGGGAGTTTCACGTGGGTCAGGAGGTGTTGATTCTACTGCCCCTTGTAGGTCACCCCTTATCCGCGAAGTACGCTGGTCCTTATAGGGTGGTGGAGGAGCTATCAGACCTGGATTACTTGGTAGCCACTCCAGACAGACGGAAGCGCAATCAGTTATGTCATGTTAATCCCATGAAGGAGTATGGGAGGCACCCCCCTGAGCCTCTCACTGTGCCTGTGATGACGTTTAGCAGTCAAGGTGGAGAAGGAGAACGGGACAGTCAAGCTCAGGTGGAGGATAACTGGAAGGATAAGAAGTTCAAATGGGCGCCTGAGTGTGAGAAGGTGTTTAGAGAAGTAAAACACCTGTTGTGCACTCACCCGATCCTCAGGGCCCCTGACTTTAGCCTACCTTTCCAACTAGCAACGGAGGCTAGTGGTGTGGGGGCTGGTGCCGTCCTTGTGGAAAAGGACGATGATGGGCTGGAGCATCCTGTTAGTTTCTGCTCGGAGAAGTACAATTCGGCCCAGGGGAGCTGCTCTGTTGTCGAGGAGGAGCTGCTGGCGGTTGTGCTTGCGCTGGGGCATTTCGAGGTCTATGTTCCAGCCTATGGTCCGGTCGTTGTAGTTTACCCAGATCATCACCCTCTCAAGTTCTTGGACCAGTTTCACAATCGGAATATGAGGCTGACCAGGTGGTCACTAAGGTTATTGGTATATAACCTGGACATACGCCATATTGCCGGTTGTGACAACGTGGTTGCAGATGGTCGTTCAAGGGTATATGATCCTGGGTAGATTGACACACGGGTAGCCTCCTGCTTTAGTTTGGATAGTATTTTGCGCTTGGTGCTTGTTGGCTCGCGGTTGTAGCCCAGCGTATTGGGTCGTAAAGCAGGAGTTGAGCGTTTGGTATAGAAGAAAAAACTAGGCTTGCCCCTATAGTGCAGCCGAAATAAACAAATTATAAACATAAAAAACAAATAAAAACTTTCTTTGATAGTTGAATTTTTTCAGTATGTTATAGCAGTAATTTTGAGTTACACTCCTCTCAGAATGCTGGACTAGAGAAGCTCGCTCTTGAGGAGCATAACTACATATAATTTAACCTACAGTATGGTGATGGGGAGGGTTATAATTTTGAAAAATGTTTTGTTGAAGAACTGTGCCAGATATTTTACTGCCGCTGGGTGATGGGAAGTGGAGATATAGCATGGGTTCTAACCATCAGATTTTTGTGAGCCTTGGGGCCTCTGAGAAAAATCTTGGGGGGGGTGTGACGTTAACCACTCCGTTAGAACCGCATGGCTTGTCCTACAGTGACTCGCTAGGATCGCCAGGGCAGTGGATGGGGCTACAGTTTATGTATTAGAGTGTGCTTTATTTCATATGAAAGCTCGTGTCATGGGCAGTCCAGAAAGGCTCTTTGTTTTCACCCATGTCAAGGCTTTATATATTTAATTGTAAAGTATATGTTTTATCATTAACTAGTAATGATGGGATCTGGGAGAGACAAAGTGAGAGGGAGCGCGCAGTGTTTTCGTCCCCCTCGATGACGTCACGGCTGGCTGCCTCGTGGGGGTTGGTGGAGAGAGGTCCTTACCATGCTGCTAGCTCCCTTGCTAGTGGCTAGAGGACTTGTAACCGCTTTTTTCCCACACGCCTCGAGCTAGTGCGAGTATATATACAGTTCCTCGCCACTCTCTCCCTCAGATCTGGTTTCTAGAACGCATCTATCTCATCCCTTGCTACCTGTCCCCTGCTCTGCACCTGAGAATCTTTTCCTCTGCCTACCTCTCTCTTTTTTCATATCTTTCACCACCTTTTATTAAGACTATATCCCCTCTGGTTAACTCTGCAAAATCAGCTTCATGCTGGCCAGTTGTATTGTGCGTTAAGGTCTGATATAACCCATGTATGTTCGTTGTTAAGATAAGTGGATCACGAAGCATTGGTTGGCATTTATATTGTTTAAGTACCGCGTCCTATAATTATTAGTGTTCTGATGGATTAGATAATGCTAGACTAGGGGTCTGATATTATAAG
Organism: Lithodes maja; assembly: GCA_037953745.1. Classification (NCBI taxonomy): domain Eukaryota; kingdom Metazoa; phylum Arthropoda; class Malacostraca; order Decapoda; family Lithodidae; genus Lithodes; species Lithodes maja. The sequence goes on from JBAKBP010018102.1 coordinate 19,134, forward strand.
GTATTGTTTCCTATGAGTGCTGGCTTTAGGAAAAAGCTGCACGACATACCTGAGAACTGGAGTTGATTGAGTAAATTCTAGTCTGTGTGCCATTGAGAGTAGAGCATGCACGAATGAGGGCTTTTTGCCTATACCATTCTGCACTGTTCTAAGCTCGTTGTTTGTCTTTGAGGTACGCCAGGAGAACGCTTAATACTTCGGTATTAAGGTTTCTCAAGAGAGCTACCCTTCATTATAACGTAATATTTGACGCACAGACTTGAGATTTGCACTAGGCTATGCGGCATGCCATGCGCACCAGTATCTCGTATCATTGACTCTAGCTAGACTTTATCAGTCACAGTAGACATTAAGTATAATTATTAAACCAATTACTCTTTTTATGCATACCCATTTATGATTACACAAGCATTTCGCAACCTAGTTTGATGTATGGAGACACAAACGACTTAGGCTCTTTTTGTTGATAGGAATACTGCATTGTCGTGGCGATTATTATTATTGTTGTAGTGTTTAGGATATTCTTGGCTCCGACGGCATTATATATTCTGCCTTTTTGTGTGCATAGCCTGCACGAGCATTGTTCCGCAGCCTGCCTTTTTGGGTTCCATTTCCGATACGAGCATCTTTATAGCATCTAACATTTAAAGAAGATTCCTTGTTAGTGTTGAAGGACTTTAGTGCACTTTCTTTCATGCAGGAGTGCCTGACATTTATTGATTAAAGTAACGTAAGCTGTAACTTCTCGTACCACCTTACTTTGCATACCATAACCAAGCACCTTCGGTTATAGGTAGTAATAGGCTGTTTTCACATAACATTAAGCCTAGAGTAGACGCACATTTATTGAGAGTTTGATAGCCTATTATTGCATATAGAGCTCTGTAGAGTATTTGTGTTCTTTGTTCACTGGGAATATACATCAGAGGTTGGAGCTAGCGCTTTCCGTTGTAGCATTTATGCCATTACTAGTCCAATGAATAAGAGCCCTGATATATTTGAACCCCAGTCGTAACAATGTATATTACTGTTATGCCATTATTATAGTCAGTGTTCTTCACAGCTGTCCCAGCGTATACCTCTCACTCTGCAGAGACAGAGGGCCACCCGCTTCGTAACTCATTCCCACCACTTTTCTGCTCACCATTCAAAGCCAACAGTTAACTTAAATGGCCCCGTAATTTTTCAGCTCAACAAGTAAAGTATGGAATTCACTCCATAAATTCCCTGATTAAATAGCACTGTATGAATATTCCCATATTCAAAATATGCTATAGGGGTGCAATGCCTGGTGAGTTATCTGCTCAACAGCTGGCGTTGTGTGTGTGTGTAAGACTGTAAGAGTGTGAGAGTCCGAGTGTAGGGGGTGAGGCAATGAAGCACGGGAACGAGGTGGCTTCAGAGATGGGGTCGCTTCGGGCCATGAGTGAGCACCGTGCCTCATGTGAAGGCAAGATGACAGGTTCTCGTTGTACTCTACGTGCTTCACATGTCTCACTCCCTAGACTGGAACAAGACCTCACAGGCTTCACTGCTCATTGTGCAGAGGTGAATGTTCAGGCTCTCAGCCTATACCCGAGAGGGAGTAAGTTGGAATATAGAAAAAAAATAAAAAATAAATAAAATGTGTCTATCCCTCACCCTATGACCTTGTTTCAAGTTTTGCGTGTCCTGCAGTTACATTCCAGTGGCTGCCAGAGTGCGGAAATACGTCACCAAACGCGGAATTTAGAGTGTGGGAAGACGAAGTGCTGAAATTTTATTCCGAATTTCAGCATTATCCAAATAATTCGGAATATTAATTTCTGCGCAGAGTGAAATTAATATATAATGTTTAATACGGTTCTAAGTACCATTTATGTGTTCAATACAACATTACATAATGTACAGTAACCTATATAGTTCCCATGCCACTCAAAACAAATATAAAATATACCTGTAACTATATTGACATACAAGTATTTATAATACAGACACCGAAACATTCGCGGTCTCCTTACATTGTAGGCTACAGTTCCCTGCACAAGTTCCGTTTATCTCTGAGATTGTATTTATGGAAGACAAAATAGTATAATTTAAATTTGAGTGTAGTATCTTAACAGTTTCATAAGAAGGTGAATTAACTACTACATAACAAGGAACTCTCCTAATTCAACAATACTATTTTTTCTGTCATAAATACAATCTCAGAAAGACGGAACATGTGCAATATAGAATGTACTAGTTTTATAGTTAATATGAGTACATATAATATATATATATATATATACATATATATATATACATACATAATTATAGACTATTGTTTTGCTTGAGTATACAGTATAGAACAGTATATATTTGCAAGCATTACCTTGTATTCATCACTCCTAAATGATAGAACTTGTACTGTATATACGTAAATATTAATAAACACAGGTAGCCTATATTTCATCATTGGGGTTTTGTTATACCAGGCTTTTTTGCTGGGTTTACTGGATACAAGGTGGATCCTAACTTAACTGGTGTGGCAGAGGAATTCACAGACATACATGCAGAAGTGTAAGGACAACACAGGAGTACATATTGATTATAGTTATTATATTCAATATACTGTAGATAACAACATATGATGGCTTACTTGGCTAATGGTTCACACATATAATGGCATAAAATACCATACACAAAATCATGGATATGGAATAGAATATGATATACACCAGAGCTGAGATGAATTGCAAGTATTAAGACTGGAGGTTTACTGCTCCTTTGAATTAGCAATAGAAATTACACACAAAATACATGTGAATGATTCATATTGACAGGTAGATGGATTGGGTGGAGGAAAAACACAGGGAAGAGCTATATGATTCTTTGTTCGCTAACGTTTTGGGCTATGTATTACCCATCTTCAGAGAGACGTGTCAGTCTCTCTGAAAATGGGTAATACATAGCCGGAAAGATTAGAGAATAAAGAATCATATCTCTTTCCTGTGTTTTTCCTCCACCCAATCCATCTACAAAATATATATAAATAATTCACCGAGTGTCTCTCATATATCAGAATTTATCACGGATATATATATTACCCTAAAAAACGCATTTGGGAGTCTTCGCACATAGATTTAGACAAGTCACGGAAGCATTTCTTGAATGAATTTAGCATAACATGAAGGTATAAACACAATGAAATAATCACAAGTCATTTGGTCACGGCGTGGAAAGATAGTGTCACTGGGGTTGATTTTATGTGTATCACTGTGTGGGTGTGTGCGGCTATAAAGTGAAATATCATATGTGATCTCACAAAGAGTTCATGTACAAAATGTTCTACTTTATACCGATAAAGATGCCTCTCCTTACCTCTCAACACCTGGATGGTAAGGAGCCAACTCACAGCCATGTCAAGACCTGTTAGTGGACGTTGTTAGAGGACCACCCACCACCAAGCCTGACGTTGAAGCCACTACAAGGATGAGCACGAAGAAGATCCGTTGATGTTGGACCACGGTTCCAGAACGAAGAACTTAGCTTGCTGAAGGCTGTATCCTCGTCTATAGAGGCCTAACAAGTGATAAGGGAGGTCTGTTATATACTTATACAGCCTTCAGCAAGCTAAGTTCTTCGTTCTGGAACCGTGGTCCAACATCAACGGATCTTCTTCGTGCTCATCCTTGTAGTGGCTTCAACGTCAGGCTTGGTGGTGGGTGGTCCTCTAACAACGTCCACTAACAGGTCTTGACACGGCTGTGAGTTGGCTCCTTACCATCCAGGTGTTGAGAGGTAAGGGAGAGGGATCAGAGAAATTACTAGGAACATGGATCAGTGTACTGGTAATCTAGCAACTCCTATACTCAAGTCTCAGGCTACATACGGACCAGTGTAGCCTACTGGTGATACCAAGCCTGGAGGGTTAGAGAACTTACTAGGCAGCACGGACCAGTGTAGCCTACTGTCCACCACGCAATTTATCTCTCGAGTAAGGGAGAAGTCATTATGGCCTGGACAACTATCGATACCCAAGTTGGGTATGGCCAGAGAATCTATTAGGCGGCTCGGACCAGTGTACTGTCCACCCAACAATTTCTCGGTAGGGTTTGGATCACTACCCAGGGACTGAGTTAAAGCAGGCTACACGGACCAGTAGACAGGTAGCAAGCTAAAGTTCAATAACCGGGCTCGCAAGACTACTCGGACCAGTATACTGGCAGTAAGTCATTATACCCAGGATCTGCACAATAACTAGAGTCGTACGGACAAGTGTACTAACAACTCGTCGTTATTATACAATTCCTCCTTTACTATCTTTAGGCAAGTGGGACAGTTTAGGAAGCTCCAAGTCTATGTATCTTCTTGCACTGACCAGTGTACAGGCAATTGGAATTAGACCAGGAGATTGGATAGGGCTAGATGATGTTTGACTGCACTGACCAGTGTACGGGCAGATCACGTTGCACCTAGGAATCGGCAGCTACTCTGACTTCACCCTGTCTGCCCTCTGCTGGTTTCACCTAGCACTTCATACATTCAGCAACGTAGTCCAAGGCGAGGTATCTGCGAGTAATAGGGGTATGGGGTTAAGGTGTCAATTTTAAAGGGCTTTGGTCGACTTCCCTGATGGCATTGGATCTGATTTCTCGGGGCTCTAGTTTTACTTCTCGTTCTTGTGTATCTCCCATTTTCGGTCTTTCTGTCCTTCCTTCTTTCCTACTGGCATCTTCCCGTTCTTGTCGGTCTTTCCGTTTTCTTTTGTTCTTGCTCTGGCCGCTACTATATCCTGAGTCTCGTGTTTTCTCTCGTATTTTAGGTATTGATCATATTTGCTAAAAATGGCAATTTATTTGGCTTTAACTAATATCAACATAAAAAACGTAAAACGTATGTTTACTACTACTACTACTACCTTAAGAATAATAATAATAATAATAATAATAATAATAATGTTATACCAGGTTTTTACTGGGGTTGTATGGACTAATTAGATAGATTCTTACTTGACTGGAGAAAAGGAGACCAACACAAACACAAGCACGAAGACAATAGAGGATAATATAACACAGAGTACAAAATTAGATTTTTCTTGTTTCACAGTAATATATGATTATAAGTGCAATGATACATCAAACATGGATAGGTAATTATATAACAGCACGATCGAGGGTCCACTAGGCATCTCAAGGGAAGATCTTTGGCAGGTTCCGATAGTCTTTGAAGATGCGGCTGCGTTGTATTCCTGATGACGACCTGGTCCGTGGTGGTGGTCCTGCCGTGTGACGGTTGCAGAGTTGGCGAAGACTTCCTTGGGGTCTTCTGAAGATCTACGGGGTTGAGGTCTTTTACAAATACAAGCTATTTCGCCAGTGTAGTACACTCTCGTATCGTAGGACTTGAGTAGGGAGTCGTTTCACCAGTGTCTTACGCCCTCCACTACGAGTCCTTTACCTTGACTTCCTACAGGAATCTCTGAAAGAACTTTGATGTTAGATGTTGTGGTTATACGAGTACGAGGCGTTTCACCAGTGTCTTACACTCTCATATTGGAGGACTTAAGTAGGGAGTTGTTTCACCAGTGTCGTTACACCCTCCACTACGAGTCCTGACTGAGAAGGAAGCCGTTTCACCAGTGTCTTGCGCTCTTCCAACCAGCCTTACTATTTTTGTAGGTTTACTAGAACTAGAGCGCTTGTCTGTCGGTATTGCATACTATAATTACAGTAAATCCTATACCAAGGCAATGTAAAGATGTTGGGTGGTCACCAGTGTGGCCCAACAAAAATACTAGCAAATCCAAGGTACCTTTGAGAAATGCGTCGAGTAGTTCCACCAGTGTCTTACTCCCTCAAGGCAATTTCTCAGTTAATAGTACCAAGTCTTCTGATACTATCCCTACCGGTGTGGTAATAGTATCTGTTCAAATCTACTGATGATGAGGTAGGCTGAGATGGTCTTACCACTTTCGTCGTTCTCCTCGGTGGGGCATTTCAGGGCTAGAGGGGCGGCTGTGCCTGGAGGAGGGTCTGGGCCGGCTGCGGTAGCCCTTCTGGGAATCCGCATCACGGCGGTGGTGCTCCTTTGAGCAAGAAGGGTGCGTGGTGTGTTGATCTTTATGCACGGTTTGTTTATTACGACGTCATGAGGGATTATCTTTGTTAGGTATATCATCAGTAGGTGCCGTCCTCACAGGTATGTTCTTTCCTGGGGTCGGGGAAAGTGCCTGAGTGATGCAGGTGACTGAGTGATGCAGGTGACCCGACCGAAGCGTGGTGAGGAGTCGCTTGTGCCCTCTTGTCTTGGTGTTGCGGTGGCAGTGGTTGTTGGTGCGTGCAGAGCCTCATCTCTGTGGTTTGTTTCGTTGGCGCTTTTCTTCCCTATCTCAAATAATAATAATGTATTGCATAACACTGTTCCAATATTTTTAAAAGGTTGGTCTATAATTACCTCTCAGTACAATTCCCAACACTTTAGGGAGCGTTATCGGTGTCGGACATGCAACTTATAAAACATATCACAGAGTACATGAAATGTCAATGAAAGCTAGTAACACATAGTACAGTTGCAATCTGAATATCTGATGCCATAATTCAAGACAAATACACTTGTGACGCATGTCCAGTGTGAGCATGCTGTACAGAACGCCTAGGCATGCCCCACTCTCGCTAGGATCGTCAGGGCAGGAACTTTGGCTGTAGTCTATGTAGAGTTTCCTAACTTAGTTCATGTGAGCCGTTGTACTATAAGTATTATGAATATGTATTTTGTTTTCATCTGAGTCAACGAGTTCTATTTTATATCATTAGTTATAAGTATTGTGTGTAAAACTTATTTGTAATGATGGGAAGAGAAACAGCCACAGTTGGGGGGTCAGTGGGTGCGCCAGGCGGGAGGTGGGCCTAACTTACTAGCACTCCCCCCCCCCCCCCTCAGTGCTAGGGGAGCCTTTGTCTATCCCAGAGGAGAGAGAGAAATTACGTAATGGTTGTCAGTGGGCGGTCCTTAGTAGTTCACGTTGGGCTCACTAGAGGGCCGGGTATAAAAAGGAAGTCTAGCCATTTTTTCATCAGAACTCATTAGGCAGAGCGACTTCTCATTTCCCTTGCTAACTATATATATTCTTCTGACTGATGTGAACTTTCTCTACTACCTTACATTCTTATCTCCTCTTTTCCCTGCCTGTTTAACTTCCATGGTCCCGTTGGTGCAGAGCTAGTCAGCCAACGTATTATCGCTTGAGTTCTCACGAGATACTTACCTATTAGATAGCCTATTTTGGAAGGGTTGACTTAGAATAGGATTGATTTATGTTTGTTGCACTTGTATATGCATTTCCCTGTGTGTTATTATTATTATTCCTGTTTTCTGCTAGTCTAGGTAATGCTAGACTGGGGTAAGGCTTTTCTGTGTTACGAGTTGTTGTTTGATGCAGTGGTTAAGCTATAAACCTGCATACTCATTTCGGTTCAGTGAAGCCTAGGTTGTCTTCGCGGCTGACTGTGTTGAGTTAATAATTTACAGTGCGTGAGGGCAAGAGCCTAACCACCCTGTATTTTATTAACAGTTTGTTTTTACTTTGTCAAGGAGCCGGGAGAAAACCAGATACAAGGGATCTGGATTTCTCAAAGTGCACTTGTTAGTTTTAACGTAATACTTTAAACAGTTGTGAGGACTTCGCTAGGCTACGAGCCGTTTTTGCTGTGTCACTGCTACCTTTTTGCTAACAGTACCCCAGCTAGACTTTACTCGATTAGTAGATACAGAATAGTATTGAAGCTTTCCTTATGTATGATATTGTTTATGCACTATTGATTTCATGTGTTGCAAGCTTGGCTATTTTAGTGATTAGTGGCCCACGAGCACAATCCGAGTAGGCTTTTGCCGTTGCATTTGCGGAGTACTTCTTTTTAATGTTTGCCATTTACTATTGCATATTCTTTTAATTATTCTTATGCCAATTTAAACCTTTAATAGTATTTAATTGCCAGTGTTTTTGCTTATTGAATTACTGTTCAAAATCCGATACGTACTTCTTACGAGCATCCGAGAAGCATCTAACTTTTTTCAGAAGATTCCTTGCTCGATGCTTAAGGACTATTAATTAACGTAACGTAATAGTGCCGATCCGAAGTAGAGGGTGGAGGACTTCTTAAGTTCATAGTCAAGGGTGGATTACTTCGGCTTCGGCCAACACTATTCTTTGGTGTTGTTGTTTCTTACTTCATTGTTTGATTGTTGACCAGACTAGATAATTCCTGTCTCTTTATTAGTCTGTTGTTGAACACTAGTACCGAGTTCTTGTATACCCCGTTATAGCAGATTGAACTCTGGAGGGTATTGGTGTTTTTTGTTCGGCTGGCAGTACTCAGGGGTTGGGATCGTGTGTTTCCGTTGTGGCAGCGAGCCGTATTCGAGTCCTGATTGAGAGCCCTTGTGTACCCGAGTGCCAGTTCGTAACAAATGGCGACCTTGCTTAGGATTTTGTGAACAGTATAAATTTTTGCAGAGTTGTACAACATTTGTTTGTTTGTATTTTAGCGTGCATATTGAAGAATATTTTTTTTTGTATGGCAATTAGTAAAGCATTTAAGAGACTCCAGTTAATTTAGTAATTAGTGCTTGCATAGGAAGTTTAACACTTTTGTCTCGAGAATTTTTTTGTGGACTTCAGTATGTCGTGCATTAGCACTGACGATGAGCGAGAGATGTCATTTGAAGGTGTGCCGTTAGTAACCAGTGAGGAGGATGCTAGAGTTTTTGTGAGTAAGCGGTACCACGTGACGGAGGAGAGGCTGACTGGGGTGGATGTTTGTGGCTTGCACCTGATAGCCAAGGTTTTGGGCATTTCCAATGTAGCAGGGATGTCCAAGGGGGAGCTGATTTCCTGGGTGGGTGTTGCGTGGGCGACATGGGGTTTCGGAGGAGAGGGCGTTTGGGGGGGGTTCCTCCCCAGATCCCCTCTCACTCGACTCCCACAGTGCCGTCCACTCAGTTACCGGAGGTTAGCACTCTCCCACAGAGGGATGAAAATTGGCAGATTGGAGTGCCCTCGGGTGGTGCACGTGGTAGTTCCCCAGTTTTTGCCCCCCCTCGTTCAGTAGTGGCAGCTCCCTCTTCCTGCCTGTCTCCAGATATGGTATTTTAGACTTGAGCTTACTAAGATTGAGGCTAGGAAGCAGGAGAATGAGACTAGGAGGCATGAGATTGAGGTTAGGAGGCAGGAGGATGAGACCAGGAGGCATGAGGCTGAGCTTAGGTACGACTCAGAGAAATATTGTGCTAAATTAGATTTAGATAAAACTCGTGCAGAGTCGACAGGGACTCGGATGGGCCGTGAGGGCCAAGTAAGAGAACAGTCCTTAGCCTACTTAGTCAAATTGGTGCCGATATTTAGTGAAACTGAAGTCACAGAATTTTTTAATCGTTTTGAGAAGAAGTGTAGGGAGCATAATTGGCCTGAAGAGAAGTGGGCAGCTCTAGTCTCCTCAAGACTTACGGGTAAGGGTCTGAAGGCTTATGATGCACTGCCTTTAGAGTCTTGCATTGACTACCCAGAATTGAAGAGAGCTGTCCTACGGGCATACGAGTTGCAACCGGAAACATATCGATTGAAGTTTCGGGGTGTTACAAAGACTAGGGAGGCGACCTTTCTTGAACATGCCCGGGACTTAAAAGATGCACTTAAAAACTGGACACGTTCTAAGAAAGCTGAGACGGCAGAACAGTTGACTGAGCTGTTTCTGCTCGAGCAGTTTTATAAGTGTACTGGGGCAGAAATGACTTTAACTATTAAAGAAAAGAACCCAAAAACTCTACAGGAGGCAGCTGAGATGGCTGACCTCCGGCTATCACTATTCGTGGGTGCGGGTCTGCCAGCGTAGTGAGGCAGGTAACAAGGGGCGTGACGCCCCCCCCCCCCCCCCCCCCCCCCGAGTTAGTGATATACCTTATGCAAACAAGTACAAGAGCCATGATACCAAGACTGACCACAAGACTAGCACCGTCCCATTTAAGAAGGGGCCGGGCCCTTCCCAGTACCAAGGGAAGCCCAAAGGGGAGTTGGAGTGTTATCATTGTCATAAAAAGGGGCACTTTGCAAGAGTCTGTCCTAGCAAACCACCTACAGCAGCTATGTATTTGGCCTGCAACATTGGTGTGTCTCCGAAGTCATCTGATTTTGCCCCGGGGCGGTTCGTCAGAGGCTGAGGCACAGCCAATGCAGAAGCACCTGGGAGGCTCGAACCCTGCTCAGGATGTTTTTTGCGACCATAGAGGCGGGGTTGCGTGATGTGGGCGGGGCGCAAGCATGGAGTAGAGGTCTTGCGTGATACAGGTGCTTCCCAGACTCTGATGAAAAACTTGACTGGCTACCCTATAAACGCGGCTCGGGTGGTAGTGGTGCAGGGTATTAACTAACAAGTGCGCATGGGGTAATTGAAAACGTCCCCCTGTGCTGACGTATTTGAGGTGTTTCCGTCACTAAAATATTCATTGTACCATTAATAGCATTAATAATTATCCATATGCGCCTATTATGGGTTGATTATAAAGGTATTAACCTGAAACAACAATAAAACAAGTGAAAACAGCGTTTGGATGGTCAAAATCGGAGATATAGCCTGCGAGTTGTATAATGCATGGGTGAGGCAAACTGCTTTCCCGCCAATTTCCCCCAAGGCCACTGAGACACAGTCGATCGATACTCTCTCTCTCTCTCTTGCACTCGCTTGCCATCAGTGATGACAACACCCTGCTTGCAACTCGCTAATGTTAGCACGAAAATATACCTCAGAATAAGGGAATAATAGGGAAAATAGGTGATAACTGAAGGAGAGGAGGAAAGTGGGGAAGGAGGGGAGGTAGAGGACTGAGATTTTGCATGGCCCAGGGGCCAACAAAAAATAACAAAATAATTTTTTTTTTTTTTTTTTTTTTTTTTTCGATGTCAAAAGTTGATTTTTTATTTTACTTACTCTCAAGAGTCTTCCCGCAGTCCGCCGGGGGAACTCTTAAGAGTCTCCCAGCAGCTCCCGGGTTAATGCAACTCGGTCATACCCGCTGGTGCGGTTGGAGTTGGAGGTGGATGGTGTGGCACGTGAATTGGATGTCGGGATTGTGGAGAAACTGCCAGTGGAGGGCGTCGACCTTCTTCTCGGCAACGACTTTGCAATGCCCGCTTCTGAGGTTCTACCCTTAGTCGTTGCCGAGAGGCCGGCCGACGTGAGTAGGGAAGAGCAAGAGTGGGTCGAGCGGTGCCAGACACAACCCATGGCGTGTGTTGTCACCCGAGCTCGGGCAGCTAAAGTGTCACAGCCTAGTCCTCCGTCTTCAGACCAGCGGAGGAACGATCAACAGGAGGAGGCTAAAGCTGGAGTTGGTTTTAAGAGTTTTGACTCGGCGGCTCTCCTGGGTGATTCAGTATTAGCACCATTACTTAATTCTGGAGTAGCCCCTGGGCCTGTCATCGAGAGTGACGAGGCTGGGCATGACGAGTCTCCACGACAGCAACGTTATGTACATCGAGAGAGACAGAGGGAGCAGCCCAGTATCGGGGAAGGTCATGCATTGCTCCGGGAGCAGTTAGATCGCTTGGCACCCTCAGATATACGTCGGTTGCAACTAGAGGACCCTGAGCTCCAAACGTGTGCTAATGGAGCTGTAGAGCTCGACGAGGACGGCGATGCACAGCCAGGAGATTTTTTTTATTTAGAAGGCATTCTCTATAGGCGTTTTCAAGACCCTAAACGTAGTTGGCAAAAGGGGTCCGGAGTAGTGGACCAGTTGGTGGTGCCACGGGAGTGCAGGAATAGCCTACTGAGGTTGGCGCATGATATACCACAGGCAGGACATCTAGGGGTGAGAAAAACGGTGGCGGCTTTGGGGAAATTGTTTTGGTGGCCGGGGATGAAGTCTCATGTGCAGTTATGGATAAACTCATGTGATATTTGTCAACGTGTCGGGAAACCGAACCAAGTTATTCCTAAGGCTCCGTTACACCCTATTCCTGTGATTGGGCCACCCTTTAGTAAAATTATTGTTGACATGGTTGGTCCACTCCCTCCCACTAAGGCTGGAAATAAATTTTTGTTAACCATAATGGATGTTGCCACTAGATACCCCGATGCATATCCTATGAAAAATGGAATGGCTAAGACGGTAGTCAGTAACTTGTTGTGGTACTTCTCAAGGTACGGGTACCCGGAGGAGATTCAGTCTGATCAGGGATCTAATTTCACCTCCAACATGTTCAAGCAAACAATGCAACAGCATGGGATACGAGCAGTAGTATCGTCAGCGTATCACCCTGAGAGTCAAGGGGTGCTTGAGCGGTGGCATGCTACACTTAAAGAATGCTCAGGTGTTATTGTGCTGACAACGGTATGGATTGGGATCTTGGATTGCCTTATGTGCTGTTTGCTGCTCGGGAGGTACCTGGTGAGAGCCTGGGATTTAGTCCAAACGAGCTGATTTTTGGACACCGTGTCAGGGGCCCCCTTAACATGCTGAAAGAAATTTGGGAGGGGACTGTGCAGCCTTGTCCATTATTAAAGTATGTGCTTGAAAGCCGTGAGCGCATGCTTAAGAGTCTGGAGATGGCAGGTAGAAATTTGACAGAATCACAAGCTTTGATGAAGGACAGGTATGATCGCAAAGTGAGGCTCCGGAAGTTCACTGTAGGACAAGAGGTATTAATTTTGTTGCCTTTGGTTGGTAACCCCCTCTCTGCGAAGTACACTGGACCTTATAAAATTGTAGAAAAACATTTCAGACTTAGATTACCTTGTTGCCACTCCAGACAGGAGGAAAAAGAACCAGTTATGTCACGTGAACCTTATTAAAGAGTATGTGAGGCGCCCCTCTGAGCCTCTCACTGTCCCTGTGTTGGCTTGTTGCGGCCGTGGTGGAGAAGGAGAGGGGGACAGTCAAGCTTCAGAGGAGGATAGCTGGGATCAACATGTTTCAGCGGATCAGTGGGCGGGGAACTCGAGCCTAAGGGCTGACGAGGCTATAGCTCATTTGCCTGAGCCGCAGTTTGATGCTATCCGTCAGTTGGTCGGTTCATACCCCACTGTATTTGCTGAACACCCAGGCCTCACTACTTAGGCTATGCATGATGTTGACGTGGGGGACCATATACCCTTTAAGTCAATCCCGTACCGTGTGCCCCCCATAAAACTACCAGCTCTGAGGGATGAGTTGGAGTATATGCTCGGTAGAGGGTTGATAGAGAAAGGCACAGTTAAGTGGACTTCACCCGTAATACTGCAGCCTAAGCCAGATGGCAAGGTACGCTTTTGTATTGATTTCCGTAGGTTAAACGGTTTGACTCCAACTAACCCATATCCTCTTCCTCGGGTTGATGATAGTGTTGACAAAATTGGTAATGCTCGTTTTTTGTCTAAAGTAGATTTAGTAAAAGGTTACTGGCAAGTACCTTTGTCCGAGCGTGCTAAAGAGGTATGTGGTTTTGTTGTGGACGGGAGTACCTACCGGTGCAATGTTATGCCTTACGGACTTAAGAATGCACCAGCAACGTTTCAGAACCTGATGAATGAAATTGTAAAGGACATTCCGAATTGCACCGTATACTTGGACGATGTAATCATTTATGATGACGACTTTGAGAGCCATTGTGAGCACCTTGAGACCTTGTTCCGGAAACTTAGTGAAGCAGGTCTGGTAGTAAATTTGGCAAAGTGTGACTTCGTAAAAGCCACTGTGCATTACCTTGGGTTTGTAGTGGGAAGGGGACAGGTGTGCCCTCAGAACAAGGTACAGGCTATCAATAAATTTCCGCACCCAACAACCAAGAAGCAGATTATGAGATTCTTGGGTATGATAGGCTACTACAGACGCTTCATAAAAGGTTACTCAACGGTGTTGGCACCTCTCACAGATTTGTTATCTAAAGACAAAAAGTTGTTGTGGGCACCTGAGTGTGAAAAGGCTTTCACTTTGGTGAAACATTTGCTATGTACTCACCCGATACTAAGGGCCCCAGACTTTAACAGGCCTTTTCAGCTGGCAACAGATGCTAGTGGTGTAGGGGCTGGTGCCGTCTTGCTACAGACAGACAATGAAGGTGTGGAACACCCAGTAAGTTTCTTTTCTAAGAAGTTCAATGCTGCACAAAAGAACTATTCTACAATAGAAAAGGAATTACTGGCGATTGTGCTGTCGCTCAGGCACTTCGAGGTGTATGTTCCAGCCTATGGCCCAGTCGTGGTTATCTACACTGATCATCACCCTTTGAGATTCCTGAATCAATTTCACAATCGCAATATGAGACTGACCAGGTGGTCTTTGATGTTGCAGGAGTATAACCTGGACATCCGTCATATTGCTGGATGTGACAATGTGATCGCGGATTGTTTATCAAGGGTGGATGATCAGTCGTAGGCTATCACAGGTGTGTGGGTTTGAGTGGAGGAAAATAGGCTGCCCTTATAGTGCAGCCGGGAAAAACATATTAAAATATAAAAATCATATAAAAACTCTTTCTTTTGATATAGATAATCGTATAAGTTTGTCATAGCCTATAGAGTTTGAGTAGTCCACGAACTATCAAACGGCTGAGCTGCTGTAAGCTCGCTCTGGGAGCATGATATTGTGTCTTTTTGCTATTGTTGGGAGGAGTTATAAAATGTGATTTTTGTTTTAATAATAAGATGTGTTTTGGTGATAAACTCAGCTTTGTTTTAGTGCCATGCGGTCGCTGGGTGTGAGGGGCTTGATGGGGTTCTGTGTTTGTCAGATTTTAGCTCAGGGTTGAGCAAGTAAAATCTTGGGGGAGGTGTGACGCATGTCCAGTGTGAGCATGCTGTACAGAACGCCTAGTCATGCCCCACTCTCGCTAGGATCGTCAGGGCAGGAACTTTGGCTGTAGTCTATGTAGAGTTTCCTAACTTAGTTCATGTGAGCCGTTGTACTATAAGTATTATGAATATGTATTTTGTTTTCATCTGAGTCAACGAGTTCTATTTTATATCACTAGTTATAAGTATTGTGTGTAAAACTTATTTGTAATGATGGGAAGAGAAACAGCCACAGTTGGGGGGTCAGTGGGTGCGCCAGGCGGGAGGTGGGCCTAACTCACTAGCACTCCCCCCCCCCCCCCCTCAGTGCTAGGGGAGCCTTTGTCTATCCCAGAGGAGAGAGAGAAATTACGTAATGGTTTTTCAGTGGGCGGTCCTTAGTAGTTCACGTTGGGCTCACTAGAGGGCCGGGTATAAAAAGGGAAGTCTAGCCATTTTTTCATCAGAACTCCTTAGGCAGAGCGACTTCTCATTTCCCTTGCTAACTATATATATTCTTCTGACTGATGTGAACTTTCTCTACTACCTTACATTCTTATCTCCTCTTTTCCATGCCTGTTTAACTTCCATGGTCCCGTTGGTGCAGAGCTAGTCAGCCAACGTATTATCGCTTGAGTTCTCACGAGATACTTGCCTATTAGATAGCCTATTTTGGAAGGGTTGACTTAGAATAGGATTGATTTATGTTTGTTGCACTTGTATATGCATTTCCCTGTGTGTTATTATTATTATTCCTGTTTTCTGCTAGTCTAGGTAATGCTAGACTGGGGTAAGGCTTTTCTGTGTTACGAGTTGTTGTTTGATGCAGTGGTTAAGCTATAAACTTGCATACTCGTTTCGGTTCAGTGAAGCCTAGGTTGTCTTCGCGGCTGACTGTGTTGAGTTAATAATTTACAGTGCGTGAGGGCAAGAGCCTAACCACCCTGTATTTTATTAACAGTTTGTTTTTACTTTGTCAAGGAGCCGGGAGAAAACCAGATACAAGGGATCTGGATTTCTCAAAGTGCACTTGTTAGTTTTAACGTAATACTTTAAACAGTTGTGAGGACTTCGCTAGGCTACGAGCCGTTTTTGCTCAGTCACTGCTACCTTTTTGCCTACAGTACCCCAGCTAGACTTTACTCGATTAGTAGATACAGAATAATAGTATTGAAGCTTTCCTTATGTATGATATTGTTTATGCACTATTGATTTCATGTGTTGCAAGCTTGGCTACTTTAGTGATTAGTGGCCCACGAGCACAATCCGAGTAGGCTATTGCCGTTGCATTTGCGGAGTACTTCTTTTTAATGTTTGCCATTTACTTTTGCATATTCTTTTAATTATTCTTATGCCAATTTATACCTTTAATAGTATTTAATTGCCAGTGTTTTTGCTTATTGAATTACTGTTCAAAATCCGATACTACTTCTTACGAGCATCCGAGAAGCATCTAACTTTTTTCAGAAGATTCCTTGCTCGATGCTTAAGGGCTATTAATTAACGTAACGTAATAGTGCCGATCCAAAGTAGAGGGTGGAGGACTTCTTAAGTTCTTAGTCAAGGGTGGATTACTTCGGCTTCGGCCAACACTATTCTTTGGTGTTGTTGTTTCTTACTTCCTTGTTTGATTGTTGACCAGACTAGATCATTCCTGTCTCTTTATTAGTCTGTTGTTGAACACTATAGTACTGAGTTCTTGTATACCCCGTTATAGCAGATTGAACTCTGGAGGGTATTGGTGTTTTTTGTTCGGCTGGCAGTACTCAGGGGTTGGGATCGTGTGTTTCCGTTGTGGCAGCGAGCCGTATTCGATTCCTGATTGAGAGCCCTTGTGTACCCGAGTGCCAGTTCGTAACACACCATATTAATCGCAGAAACACACACATTCCGTCGATTACAATTATGATGAGACAACTTTAGTAAAATAAGTGAACATAACTTGAATCGTAATTAAGAGCAAGAAATCATTAGGCCTACCTATAGTACCAAGGTCTAGGTTGAGTGGTCAAACAGGGAGCATATATTTATAAACACATATATATATATATATATATATATATATATATATATATATATATATATATATATATATATATATACATGTATAGTCCCGGATATATGTTCTTAACCATCGTAGGATTGTCATTATGTAATTAAAATGTTATGATATATATTGGAGAAAAAAAAATCCATATATTTACAAACTGATAATTGCATAAAATATTTATTATACATAAACTGGTTGATTCAAAATGTAATACTTGCGTAATTTATTCACAGGATGGTTAAAATCATGTGTCCATGAGTGTACATACATACTATAGATGTACACTCAGGGACAAATTTAGTGTTTGCCGCTCCAAAATCTCTACCTTAGGGTTCTCTTTTGTTTTATAAGATAACATTATTCCCTAACACATCTGAACAAAGCTTATATATCCAAGCTTTGTTCAGGTGTGCGAGGAGTACATTTGTCTTATTCTAATAGACAAAAATAAAATAGACATTTTGGAGCGGCGACACTAATTGTGTTTGTTGGTGTATACAGCCTACCCAGTTATATACACAAATATTGGCTACAGTTTACATCGTTCCAACAATCTTAATTAGATGTATTAGAAGCTCAACAGTTAATGTATAAACTACATTTACAGAACGGTATATATAATGTAAAAAGAGGATGAATCAAGAAATATATAAGTGATAATGTTTCCTACAGTAATCTGAAAATAAATGTATTTGACCACTTGAGAGTTTCGTTCTATAAGGAAGTTGGAGTTGTAGACATCGATAGTAATCATAAATGCAATAATAATGTAGGTTTCGGATGGCTAAAGAGTAAGTTGAATTGGATGTTATGTATCTATAAATGTACTATAACTGTATTTTAGCTGGTATAATTATGTTAAATAGCCACCATATACCTGCAAGACAAACAAAACGAAGAAGCAAACAAGATCGGGAAAGGAGGAGGCTGTACAGAAGAAGAAAATTACTCACACAAAGACGCACACATCAAAATCTACAGGATAGGCAAAAGGTTGAAATAGATAGACAAATTGTGGAAATTGAACAAAGGCTAAGAATATCATATGAACTACAACATATGGAAGAGGAGAGGAAAGCTATTGCAGGTATAAAGGAAAATTCCAAATACTTCTTTTCATACGCCAAACAAAAGGCTAAAACAACATCAAACATCGGCCCACTGAGCAAAGGGGACGGCTCTTTCACAGGGGACAAAAAGGAAATGAGCGAACTCTTAAGCAGGCAGTATGAAATGGCATTCAGTGAGCCTGATGAAACAAAAGTCATCAGAGACCAAAATATATTTTTCATGGAAACCTCCCCCACGGAAACCCCTCAGATGCTGGATATTGATTTCGGTCCAAAAGACATAGAAGAGGCCATTTCCAACATGCCATCCCACTCGGCACCAGGCCCGGACTCATGGAATTCGATCCTAATGAAAAAATGTAAGGAAAACCTCTCAAAACCCCTGGCTATAATGTGGAGAAGGAGTCTAGACACTGGTGACATACCAGATAGCTTGAAAAATGCAATAATTGCCCCACTGCATAAAGGAGGGAGTAAAGCACTACCAAAAAACTACCGCCCGGTAGCTCTAACCTCTCACATCATTAAAGTTTTCGAGCGAGTCCTGCGAAGCAAAATTTCAACATTCATGGAGGCAAATGAACTACACAACACCGGTCAACATGGGTTTAGAGCGGGAAGATCATGTCTCTCACAACTTTTGGAACACTATGACAAAATTCTTAAAGCGCTAGAAGAAAAGAAAAACGTGGATGTCATTTACACCGATTTTGCTAAGGCATTTGATAAATGTGACCATGGTATAATAGCCCACAAACTGAAAGCAAAAGGTATAACTGGGAAAATCGGTCGGTGGATATACAATTTCCTCGTAAACCGAAAACAATCGGTAGCAGTAAACCAAGTCACTTCTGAGCCTTCGGATGTCAAAAGCTCAGTGCCCCAAGGAACAGTGCTAGCGCCCCTTCTGTTCCTCATACTAATTTGCGACATAGATACCAACACCAGACACAGTACGGTGTCGTCTTTTGCTGATGACACAAAATTAAGTAAGATAGTAAACACACAAGAGGACACTGGCCGACTGCAGGAAGACATGAATGTAGTGTTCCAGTCGACCAGGGAAAACAACATGCAATTCAATGAGGAAAAATTCCAATTAATACGGTACGGAGATAATAATGGTGTTAAAGAAATTACAAATTACTTAACAGAATCTAACCACATAATAGAACGGAAAGACAGTGTGAAAGACCTTGGGGTATTAATGTCTGAAAATATGGGTTTCAAAGTACATAACCAGGTCAAAGTGGCGGCTGCGAAACGTCTAACGGGTTGGATTCTGCGTACTTTTAAAACACGCGGTGAATTGCCTATGATAACGCTCTTCAAATCTCTAGTGCTACCGCGGCTTGAATACTGTAGCGTATTAACATCCCCATATAAAGCAGGTGAAATAAATGACGTAGAGAGTGTACAAAGAAATTTCACTTCGCATATAAGTTCGATAAAACATCTACACTATTGGGAGCGTTTAAGAGCACTGAATCTGTACTCACTGGAACGTAGAAGAGAACGTTACCTAATAATATACACATGGAAAATCGCAGAGGGTTTAGTACAAAACCTACATACTCCGATAGTCATGAAATTCAGTGATAGGAGAGGCTGGGAATGCGAAATCCCCCGGATGAATAACAGGGGTGCTATGGGCTCTCTGCGAGAGGGCTGGTTATCACACAGAGGCCCACGTCTCTTCAACAAACTCCCACGGCGAGTAAGAGACATGAGGGACATCTCGTTAGACAACTTCAAGAGAGCCCTAGATGTCGAACTGCAAAAAGTGCCAGACGAGCCCATCCTCGCAAGGGAGCGAGCTGTCGCTTCAAACAGTCTACTGCACCAAATCACCACCCATAACGAGGGGCGTCGCGCTCCTTGGTGCCGCTAGAGGAGCGGCGAACACATCCAAAGGTATCCAAAGGTATCGATGTCTACAACTCCAGCTTCCTTATAGAACAAAACTCGCAAGTGGTCAATTGCACAATTTAATAATTATATTTTCTGAGACTACGAACTTCATATGGCTACTGTACATATGCATGCATAAAATGCTTACATGCCTAGACATATACGTACATACAGACTGACAGACATACATACAAAAAGGTGCACACCTAATTTTTACCAAGTTACTCCATCAATATATCCGTTTTCTTAAAACAAATTATAAACAGCGGACCAAATAACTGCGCAAAAACGGCAGCACTGCAGTGCACCTTGAATATGGTTCTGTACTAATCATTCTGTTCTGACTGGGGTAAGGGGGACAATAGGACGTCAAATTGTTTATAAGTAGTTTTGCCTCTTGTCTCTTTCATATGCAGAGAAACAATTTATTAGGTAAAGGGAAGTGGAGAACATCAAACCTTTGATTGTCATTAGAGGAATTGGGTTGCTTGTAATGGGAATTTGCATTACATAGGTGAAGTGGCTCTGCGGGTAATTTTTTTCATATGTTTAGATGAATATGTAGAGTAAACATTACCGAATACCAATTATTTTGATTAATAAATACTCTACCCACAGATATTAGAGTCAAGCTTTCGTGTATAAGTCTTTTCGATGTATTCGTCCATTTAGTTCGTCTCTCCATTTCCTTCTCGCTCTCTCTCTGAACGGTTTAATTATATTTGCATTGCTATCCAAATGTATATGCTAATAACAAACACCTTTATCATACATATCAACATTGAGAAATGCAAACCACTAAAACTTCTCTGGGGCTACTTTCAGAGTATATAGCGTTTTCCAATGACATTTTAGTAGGACCTATTTTTCTTATAAGTTATAACGACTTTGAAGTTTGTAGCACTTATTTCCGAGCAAATAATTTATTTGTTTCTATTTAAGTAGGTTACCAGTTCTAAAGTCTGATATTTTTGTACTGTATTTTAGTCATATATATTTTTTTTCTTCTCCAAAGAAGGGGGTTCTTAAACACAAAATACACATCTGGAGAATATCATAATGATATCAATATATATTGCACTGCTTTTATTGCTGAATGACCTATTTTCACTAACAGTGTAGGATTCTTTGGTGTAAGCGACTAGTTATGAAAGCTGTTTTTTTGATATGGGAATTTCACTAATGACGACTAGATGGATATGGATATGCAATACATTATGTTATTTTAAGTAACAACACAATGCTACACATAATGCTGTATTTGAAGAAAAAGGCATGAGACAGAGAGGTATGAGGAGCCCCAAAACAAATGCCGCAAATCGACAATACGGGCCAGCCCGGGACCTCAACCAAAATTAAGAGACCATCATTAACCCAAAGAAGAGCAAATGAACATCAGCTAAGACTAATCTATAATGTGGATAGATATAGATAGATAGATAGATAAATAGATAGTGTGAGTGAATGAGTGAGAAAGAGCTGTCTTACTAAATAAATAGTGAATCTAGCAATCCCTACAAATTAGTTTTTAAACAATAATTACACATAAACATATATTTCTTAAAGGCAGATTTCACTAGCAAACACTATTTACATCTTAATTAATATCAAGAGATAAAACAGTAACCATAACACTGGTGAAATAATTCACGTAACCCCCCTCCCCCACCCTACATACTTCCAACTTTCCCTACACAATACACCCCCCCCCCCCCTTTTTCCGTGTAGCCCACCCCTCTCCTTCCCAGCATAATGACGCCATCTATGGGACATAATATGCAACAGGTTCCGGGTGGGGGGGAGTGAGCGATCTTAGTAATTTAACCAGAGCGAAAGACCCAGCGAAATTACCATTAGGTGGCCCAGTCGGAAAGGTGACCGACTGTACATATATTCCAACTGCGCTATGGTAGCCTAATGTATAGACGAATGGAAGGAGTAATTAATGGGGCACTCAACCCTTAGGAAGGCCTCGCTATAAATTGCTCCTGAACCAAAATTAATTATTATGTTTTTTACACCAATCAACTTCACATCTAAACTCAATTAATTAAATCGATAAATACATGTGGCACTCCGAGGACTCAAACCCAGGATACTCACATCGAAATTCCGCGCACTACAATAGTACAAATAGTAATTATGATGTCCTATAGTAAACACAAATAAGCGTACACAGATATGTTTAGTCTCAAACAATAAACAGTATCCTGAATGGAATTTGGCGAATGCGAGTTAGCTTCACACTGAGAGTAGATAATAGTTACACAGTAGTGACTGTGATATGAACAGTAGAGACTGGGGAAGGCTCACTATCAGTCTAAACTCTAAAGTGCCACCCTACCTCCTCCGTCCTCCCTCCTCCGCTTCCCTCCCGCGCATTCCTAGGCCAGGCGGAAAATCTTGCCCAGGCGGGCGAGATCGGCTGGTCTTTAGACCAGTCCCAGGACACATTCTACCCACATAGGACCATCTGTGAGTACTTTCTATACTTCCTTGATACTTTTTATGCACTTTTCTGGTACAGTACGGGTTAACCCTTATTGTAATCATCAAGACACTTTACAAAACAAAGGTTACTTAAAGGTTTGAGAAGAAAGGTACGGGCCCATAGACTCGAGAATCTGGTGCGCACGTGATGACAAGATCAATTTTCCCTTCTGTTGTACTAAGGGGACGCTGCGTCTTCACACCTTCCAGGTAGGCGATGCTCTCTTTCTTTCTCATACGTCCTTTCTTCGGGATCACAATTGTACACAATAATTTGCACTGCTCGTCAAGACTTTTAACACCTTACGAGCGGCCTAGGCGGTAATTTATATGTACCGCCCAGGGGGTGTTTTTACCCTAAATAGGGTTGTTTACGTGATAATTTTCATGCCTAAATAAGACCCAGAGCGTAAAACAAGTATCTATCCCTGAAAGGGCATAAACAGAGCTTTCCAATGACACCCCAACCATCCTTGTACGACCGCTAGTTTTCTTGCAACGATCGCGCAACACGAGTGCAAAAACCATGTAATTAGGTAGTTTCCCTACATAATTCCCTGTGTAGCAGTGCGTGAGGGTGGGGGAGGGTGGGATTCATGTCAGTAGGTCCGCCGCGGTGGTCTGGAGCAGTCATACGCTTGCTACTCTCCTGCCACCACTTATCTCTCTCTCTCAGCAACATTACGTGGTGAAAATGGCACATGACATAAGTTGTGAACCGCCACTTAGTCCAAATTTCTTTCACAGGACATAAGTTGCCCGCCGCCAATAAAGGGTTAAGGGGGAATAGTTAGTCCTTACGGATGTCTTTGATCGTAATTATGATTAGCAGTTAATGATATTCGTCCAAAGAAGAAGTACTGGACTGGTTAATCATTCACTGCTTGTCAAGACTTTTAAGGGAAGAATGGCTAGCCCCTACGGATGTCTTTTATCCGTACTGAAGTTAGCAGTTAAGTATGTTCGTCCGAAGAAGTACTCGACTGGTTAACTTCCAGTTTTGCCTAACTTTCCTTGGGGCCAGTGAGATCCTATCCACTTTTCAGTTAGGGTTAAGTGGCCGTCCTCCCTGGGCAGTAGGGACATGATGTCGTGAGGGTTTTTATTTATCTGGAGGTCAGGAGTTGCACTAAAATTATGATGGGGATATCTCTGGGATGACTTGGACGTTCTCCGTCTATTGGTATTTAGCTTAGGCTTGGAGATAGCCTGCTGGGGTGATGAAAAAAGGATTTCTGATTGCAGGATAAATAGAGAATTCTTATGTTGTATGGAGGTGACTTGGGAGGACAGGTGATAGGGAGTTTCTAATTGTTTACCCGCTTGGCTACCATGATCACGTTCAATTTTGGCAGAAGATACAGAGAGATATTGGGGGGGTTTGGTGGCGAACTTCCATAAACATTTCTTCAGAATAAGCAAGCTGGGGTTTGGTGTAAGGAATGTCTTGGTGGGGGGAAAGGGACGTGTTCACTCTCACGTGATAGTAGGGTCATTTGCTTGGAATCCGTGACCATTTTGTTCCTACCTTTTTCTCTCGATGGATTTGACAACCTGAACCCTTTCAAAGGAAAATTAGCTCCTATGCCCCTCTGAAAAATTACGGCTAACTCTGCAAGAGCCCAATATTCAAAATGGCCGCCAACGCCATCTTGAAAAATATGAAATGTAATATCTCTGGCATCAGATGAGCTACAAGGACGAATGAGGTGTCCTTTTTCACTAATGCTGGCATTACAAATCCACTGGAATGGTTGTTGTATTGTATTGTATTGTATATTGTATTGTTATTGTATTGTATTATACTAATTGTACATACTAATCTGCCACTTCACTGTCACTACATGATTCACTGTATGAGCCACTATCAGAATCACTGTCCTCACTTTCGCTGCTATCATCACTGTTGTTCTCTGCCTGCGGTGTATAATTATCTAATATTACTTTTTTACTGTTTCAGATGGATCGCATGCCCATCTGATGAAAATCGCCGACTTGTGAAGTGACCGAAATAATGGATAATAGAAGAGAGAGTGAAGAGTTACCAGACAAGACATTAAATGAATACGAGTGCATTTTACTCTGTAGTAAGAGATGTACCGCAGATGATCGTTTGGAAAACATTACACCTGAGAAGTGGGAATCCATCCGGGAAAATTCTTTACAATGGAAAGAACTTGATAAGTTTTAACATATACATGAAACTGTGGATTGGAAGAAGGGACCAAAGGGTCACCACATGCATAGCACTTGTTACGCATCATTATCCAGCAAGCGCAAGCTCTCTCAAGCCGAAAAATGCAAACACAAATCCGAGGAACGTCTTGAAAGAGATGAAGCATCAGATCAACAAGACCCTTCCCCAGAGGCCAGTGCACCTAAAAGGCTCCGCTTCAGTATGGATGTCCTTCACGATAAGACTCTATGTGTGTGGTGCATGAAAGGGGCATACAAGAGTAGTGATCGTGACAAGCAGATTTTACTCCTATCAACAGTAGATGCCTGGACTAAATTCAAGTTACATACTGTCCGTCTGGAAGATGAGGTCATGAGATTGAGACTTGACACTCTGATTGCATCCATCCCAGATAGTCAAACAGCATTTGGGTTGGAAATCCGCTACCATCGTGTGTGCTGGCGCAAATATGTAAGCGACCACAAGCCCCTTTCAGATGAAAGCACTCAACATCTGCAGCGTGTAAACCTCCGAGAGGCCCAAGCTCTCTTCTTTCATCATATTCGTCAAGTCATCTTCAAAGACCATGAAATTCGCACACTGCAAGGCCTGCTGCAGGACTATAAGCGCATTATCTCAAATCACGGACATAACTCAGTAGTAAAATCCAGCTACTTAAAGGAAATTCTCGTCAATGAATTTGGGGAAGACATCGGATTTCATGAACGCATTCAAAAGAATGTGAGTGAACTGGTATATGATACAACAGCAGCAGGTACATACATCGAGGTGGCAATATCTTCATTGGGTGTCAGCAATGATCAGTTGGTGATGAATGTTGCGGCACGATTCAAAGAGCAAGTCATCAGGACAAATACTATTCCATGGCTCCCATATATACACGAGTTGGAGAGAGAAGAAGACCTCAGTGAGCTCCTGCTGAAGCTGCTCACATGGCTGAAACACCCAAATAAGTCTTCAATTGATGACAGTCCATCCGTCCGATCGATTGCATCTATCCTCACAAGCTACACCACTGGAAAACGCACTGCATTTGAGATAAATCTCTCTGTCTTGCTACATGGACTGACCAAGAGTAGGGAGATAGTCGACATAATGCACAAAGATGGACTGGGCATCAGTTACAATGACGTACTTATGCTGCGAGATTTTTGGGTGGTCAATGAGCTCAAGTGCTCATCTGATTGCCCCTTCAAACTAGCTGAGGGTAAGCCTGCTATCGCTATAGTCGACAACGATGACTTCAAGAGCGACACACTGACCGGTGCTGGCCAGTCACACCGCACTAATGTCATGTTTGTGCAGCCAGAATCATTTGATACAGAACTTCCTTCCGAGAATCACGAGGATAGACCAGTTCCCGGTGCCAACTTTGCATCAAACCTCTCGACAACTCTCAAAGAGCTCGGAAGTGAAATGCAAAAAGTCAACCCATACAAGACAGCGAAGCGTGGGGAACCACCTCTCAGGAAGCCACCAGCTGATCAAAGTACTCCTCCTCCTGACACATCGGTGCAAAGAATTCGTGGTGTGATCCATGCATTGGCCAGGGCGCAAGATGACCGAACGAGACCTAAGCCAGAAGAACAGACTGTGCCTGGGTTTTCAGGGTTTCACGCCAGCATGTCAAATGCAGATGAGAAGAGTCGAGCAATATACCACATGACCTATCCCAACCCACCCAGTAAGACAATTCTCAATGATGTGATGTGTAAGCTTGCAAAATCAATCAAAGAAAAAAAGATGCCTTTTGCAATAATTGTTGGTGATCATCCTGTCTACGTGCTCATGCTAGAGTTGAAAAGTGAGAATGCTGAGCTGTTCAGCAAAATCTTACCATTCATGGCACCCTTCCACATCCAAATGTCGTTCATCTACACTATATACAAGAGGTTTAAGGGATCTGGCATCTCAGATGTGTTGGTGGCAGCTGGTGTTATAGCAGACGGGTCTGTTGATCAGGCCCTTCGTGGAAAACATGTTAAGTGTGGGGTTCGCTGCTTGCGACTATTCTACGAGACTCTGGTCCACCATGTCATAGACAAACGTTTGGAAGATTCCCCTCTATCTGAAGAAGTAAAGGCATCCCTTGCCAAGCTTCGACATCCGATTGATGCACAGGAACTTGCAGATGAACATGCAGAGCTAGAGAGAAATGCTGAGCTGAAGGACCACGTTGATGCTCTCTTCAAGGACTTTGAGGGTGCCCCACAAGCAGAATACTGGATGTCATTCATGGAAATGGTTGAGGTTCTAACTCAAAATATCCATGCAATCAGAACAAGCAACTGGACTGAGTTCAAGTCCTCACTCAAGCTCATGCTTCCTTTGATGCAAATCTATGATAATGACAAGTATGGTCGGCATCTCCCCGATTTCACCGCAGTGCTTGATACCCTTCCTGTCGATCAGGCTGCATTCATGGAGAGTGGTATGTTTGCACAGTCAATGACAGGAAAACCATATTCGTGTGTCGCCCTCGACATATGGATAGAGTCAACAATGAATAAGGGCTCTAAGCTGAAGTCTGGTTGGTTGGCCATTCTGAACAATGAAAAGCAGCTCCTTTCAAATGCTCGGAATGTGAATAACATCAATCGGGTGAGAACAAAGGTCCATCGCCATGCTAATCGCAAGAAACAAGGAAAAGGGAAGCATGCTGATTGCTCATCGAGTAAAATGAAGAAGGATTATATTTGCAAAAGCATTACCAGCTCCAAAGTCACCCCTCACCAATCGGTCATGGATGGCATCTTGTAAATGGCCTATGTCTGCCTGTCCGTTCAACCCAGCCCCCACTTCCCCCATCCATACCACTACCTACAAATCCGCAGGCAGAGAACAACAGTGATGATAGCAGCGAAAGTGAGGACAGTGATTCTGATAGTGGCTCATACAGTGAATCATGTAGTGACAGTGAAGTGGCAGATTAGTATGTACAATTAGTATAATACAATACAATAACAATACAATATACAATACAATACAATACAATAACCATTCCAGTGGATTTGTAATGCCAGAATTAGTGAAAAAGGACACCTCATTCGTCCTTGTAGCTCATCTGATGCCAGAGATATTACATTTCATGTTTTTCAAGATGGCGTTGGCGGCCATTTTGAATATTGGGCTCTAGCAGAGTTAGCCGTCATTTTTCAGAGGGGCATAGGAGCTAATTTTCCTTTAAAATGGTTCAGGTTGTCAAATCCATCGAGAGAAAAAGGTATGAACAAAATGGTCACGGATTCCAAGCAAATGACCCTACTAGGGGGGATGACACGTTTTCTCTCACATGAAGGGGGTTTGACGAGTTTTCTCTTATGTGACCTTGTCCAAGTGGTGTCTGTGGTGGAGGGAGTCTGGTGGATTTTGGTCTACTTGATATACTAGCAATACGGCACTGGGTGATTTGGCTGTTGTTTGAATACAGGAGCAGGTGCTTGACTGGTTTTGGCTTTTGTTGGCTGGACCCGTCATTTCAATGTTATTTACTTTATATCCTATATGTTCTACCAATCTCATAAATATTACTACACTTCATTAATCTACATTTAGCTTTACCTGTCAATAAACTGTCCATTCTAGATCTCTGTGGAGATCCTAAGTATCATTATCAAAATTATTAATTATTTCTATTTTAGCGTCATCCGCAAATTTACTGATATTGCTAGTTATTCATACGTCAAAGTTGTGATATATATATATATATATATATATATATATATATATATATATATATATATATATCACAACTTTATAAAAATGGCGGATGAACCCCTGCTTCCCAATTCCACTGCACCCCTTATTAGTCAATCTCGCGGTGCAAGAGCTACCAT
>JBAKBP010018103.1:0-47452 GCA_037953745.1 Lithodes maja
CGGTACAGTGGAGTACCAAGGAGTACAATCAGGTTAAGTTGCCACGCACTGGGTGCGTCACAGCCCCCCCAAGATTTTAGATAATCGACCTTAGAAGCATTATCAAAATCTGACAGGCAACCAACCGACCTGCTACCCTTAGCTGCCACTAATTGCAAAAGGTGCACAACAACTGAAGTGTGAATTATACATAAAAACACAATATCGCATGCATCATGCTACAACAATAAAGACTTACAAAACTAAAAAAAAAATTCTCGTTTATTTTATTGTTTTATAATCTTTTTGGACGGCGTTATGATAGCCTAATTTTACTCCTGCTCAACCCACACACCGTGCACGACTATCCTGGATCATCAACCCTTGATAGACAATCTGCTATCACGTTCTCACTCCCGGCAATATGCTGAATGTTGAGATTATACTCTTGGAGCATTAGGGACCACCTGGTCAACCGCATATTCCGATTGTGAAACTGATTTAGGAATTTCAAGGGATGATGGTCCGTATAAATCGTCACTACCGGGCCGTAGGCTGGAACATAAACTTCGAAATGTTTGAGCGACAAAACGATAGCAAGAAGCTCCTTCTCTATAGTCGAGTAATTCCTTTGTGCCGAATTAAACTTGCGAGAAAAGAAGCTCACTGGGTGTTCCAAGCCCTCGGAATCAGTCTGCAGTAACACTGCCCCGGCCCACACCGCTGGCATCAGTCGCCAGCTGAAAACTCCTGGAAAAGTCTGGGGCTCTCAAAATCGGATGTGTACACAGCAGGTGCTTGACTAGGTCGAAAGCCCTCTGACACTCCGCAGCCCAACAGAACTTCACTGACTTCGACAGTAGATCAGTTAACGGTGCTAAGACAGTAGAGTATCCCCGGATGAAGCGCCTATAATAGCCTATCATACCTAGGAACCGCATGACCTGGCGCTTAGTGGTGGGCCTGGGAAACATATTGATAGCCTGTATCTTGCTCAGGGGGGGGCACACCCGGCCTAACCCGACCACGAAGCCAAGATACTGCACAGTAGCCTTTACAAACTCGCACTTCCTCAGGTTCACCACCAGCCCAGCATCGTGCAACTTCCCAAACAGGGTCTCTAAGTGCCTTAGGTGATTTTCAAAATTGTCATCATACACTATCACGTCATCAAGGTAGACCGTGCAGTTAGGGATTTCGTCACAAATATCGTTCATCAGGTTCTGAAACGTGGCAGGTGCGTTCTTAAGCCCATAAGGCATTACGTTACATTGGTAGGTCTTGCCATCTACCACAAAACCACAAACTTGCTTAGCTCGGTCCGACAGGGGTACTTGCCAGTAGCCTTTTACAAGATCAATTTTAGTAAGGTACTTTGCATTCCCTATCTTGTCCACGCTGTCGTCAACTCGAGGCAAAGGGTAAGGGTTGGTAGTGGTCAAGCCATTTAGCCTACGAAAATCTATGCAGAACCGCACCTTGCCGTCAGGTTTTGGCTGCAACGTGACGGGTGATGTCCACTTCACATAACCTTCAGTGATCATCCCTCTCTCAACCATGTACTTTAACTCCTCCCGTAAAGCTGGCAACTTTACCGGGGGCACACGGTAGGGCACTGACTTGAAGGGCACATTATCACCGACGTCCACGTCGTGCGTTACCTGAGTAGTGAGACCTGGGTGTTCGGCGAAAACAGAGGGGTATGACCTGAACAGGCCTAGGACAGCAGCACCCTGGTGCTCAGGCAGGTGACTTACAGCTTGCCTAGCCTCTTGTTCAGTATTCCCCGCCCACTGTTCCGCGGAAATGACACAGTCCCAGCTATCCTCCTCAGCAGCATGACTGTCCCCACCTCCTTCTCCACCCTGGCCGCTGCAGGCCAGCACAGGGACAGTGAGAGGCTCTGAGGGGCGTCTCACATACTCTTTCATGAGGTTAACATGACATAACTGATGTTTTTTTCTACGGTCAGGTGTTGCAACGAGATAATCAAGGTCGGACAGTTTCTTAGCCACCACATACGGCCCAATAAACTTGGCAGAAAGGGGGTGTCCAGGCAAAGGTAAAAGCAACATTACCTCCTGACCCACCGAAAACTCCCGAAGCTTCACCTTGGCGTCATACTGGTGCTTCATGACCGCCTGTGCATTAACCAAGTTATTACCTGCCGCTGCCATGCAACCTATAAGTCTCTCCCGGCTCTCAAGGATATATTTAAGTACAGACCCCGGCTTCTCTTCGCCCTCCCAGATCTCTTTCACCATACTTAAAGGTCCTCTCACATTATGGCCAAAGACTAGTTGATTTGGACTGAACCCCAGGCTCTCTCCTGGGACTTCACGTGCAGCGAACAGAACATACGGCAGACCCAAATCCCAATCAGTGTCATGTTCTGCACAGTAACAGCGTAGCATACTCTTCAGGGTCGAGTGCCACCGCTCCAAGACTCCCTGACTCTCGGGATGGTAGGCTGACGACACTACAGAACATATACCGTGCAACTGAAGGGTTTGCTTGAACAATTTGGATGTAAAATTGCTCCCCTGGTCTGACTGCACCTCACGTGGAAATCCATAACGGGAACAGAACAATAATAAGTTTTTAACAACTGCCTTTGCCGAGCCGTTTCTCATGGGGTATGCGTCCGGGTATCTCGTAGCCACATCCATGATTGTCAACAGGAATTTATTGCCACTACTAGTAGGCGGGAAAGGGCCAACCAAATCTACTACAACTTTGCTGAACGGAGGCCCGGTGACAGGTATGGGAAACAAAGGTGCCTTCGGGATTGTCTGGTTAGGCTTCCCCGTTGTCTGGCAGGTCGCACACCCAGCCACCCATGCACAGACATCAGCCTTGACCCCAGGCCACCAGAAAAACCTGCCCAATGCCGCCAATGTTTTTGTTACCCCCAAATGACCCGCCACCGGCACATCATGCGCCAGACACAATAAGGACTCTCTATACTTATTTGGAACAACCACCTGGTCTACTACCCTCGCACCGCCCTCCCACTTCGATTTGGGGTCTAGAAATCTGCGGTACAATATCCTGTTGAGCCTAAAGAAATCTCCCGGCTTCGCATCCCCATCTTCCTCCAACTCTATGGCACCATTGCTATAATGAGCTAGGCTAGCGTCTTGCAGCTGCTGCTCACTAATGTCCCTGGGCGTCAATGCATCAAGATGGTTTTGTAATAAGACATTACCCCGGCTAGTAGGCTCTACTGCCTTAGTGGCTCTCGCTACAGCTCTTGCCTCACGCGAAGTCTTACCCAACTCTGCCTTGTTACACACCATATCTGGGCCAGAGTCAACTCCCGTGTTTATTATAGGTCCAAGTACCGAATCACCGAGAAGTGCAGCAGAATCAATGTCCCTTTTCCTGCCCTTAGCAACCTTCTCCTGATCCTTCCTCCACTGTCCCCGAGGTTGAGTGCTAGGCTGTGCTGGAGCCGCAGAGCGAGATCGGGTTACCACACAGGCCATCTTATCCTGTTGGCACCTCCCAACCCATTCCCGATTCTCACCATCCACGTCGGCCGCCCTCTCGGCAACGACTAAGGGTGGAGTCCCGGAAGTGGGCACCGCAAAGTCGTTGCCGAGAAGAAGGTCGACGCCCTCAACTGGCAAACACTCAACGATCCCTACATCCAGCTCCCTGCACACCTCTCCCACTCTCAACTCCAACCTCACAAGTGGGTATGACCTCGTAGCATTTATACCCTGCACCACAACAACTCTGGCCGCATTTATCGGTTTCCCTGTGAAGTTCCTCAACAAAGTTTGCGAAGCCCCCGTATCCCTCAGCAAGTCAACCCTCCGTAGTTCACTCCCCCAGCTCACAAACCCGTGTCCCCGATGGCTACAGAAAGTGTCCCGGACAGGTGTCGAGCCTTCCGTACGCTTCTTTACCGCGTGTGCCTCAGCTGCTGACAACCTACCCCGGGCAGTTGCTGCAGCCTTCAGAGACACACCGATACTGTGAACCAATGACACCGGCTTAGCGGGAGTGTTACTAGGGCACTCACGTGAATAATGGCCTAGCTTCTGACATTTGTAACATTTCACATCCCCAATGGGCTTCTTCCCTTGTGCGGGCGAAGAAGGGGCCTGACCTTTAGTAAACGGGAGAGGCTTGTGTTTGTAGGTGTTATTAGGTGCAATGCATTTAGTGTGGTTATGTGTGTCATAGGATTTGTTATTATCGAAAACTCTGGTGGGTGGGGTATAGCGCCCCTTCTGCCCTGACTCAGCCCTCTGAGCGGCACCGCAACCACGAATCAATGATAATCTGAAGTCTGCCATCTTGGCAGCCTCCTCTACTGTCTTGGGACATTTTTCCTTAATGTTCAGCGTTAGATCGGTTCCAGTACATTTGTAAAACTGTTCCAGATAGAAAAGTTGCTTAATTTCCTCAGCCGACTCTGCGTGCTCGGACCGAAACCAGTTATTACCTGCATCTGTTAAGTCCCGTGCGTGCTCCATAAAACTGACGTCGCTCTTCTTATTCACGCCACGGAACTTCAATCTATAAGTTTCGGGTTGCAGTTCGTAGGCCCGGAGCACAGCCTCCTTCACCAGTCCATACACGACACTCTCGTCCAGTGACAGTGCATCGTAGGCTTTCAACCCCTTACCCACTAGACGTGATGAAACTAATGCTGCCCATTTAACCTCCGGCCAGTCATACTCACGACACTTCTTTTCGAAACGAGCAAAAAACTCAGTCACTGCTGTCTCATCAAATGCGGGTACTAACTTAATTAAATGCGAAAGTGAGTCTGTAACCCGTTGCCCACCACCGTGATGATGCCCCGTGGTCTCTACTCTAGACTTCTCGACATCCATTTCAGCCTGGTACCTGGTTGCATCCTGATTGGCTTGGATTCTAGCAACCTCTATGCGTTCTATACTAGCCTGTTGTATCTGAGTCTCCTGCAGCTTAAACTTAGCTAGTTCTAGCTGAAATAACATCTCAGGAGACAGGCCTGGGGGGGGAGAGCACAAAATGGGGGATCCACACCGAGACGTGTTTACGGGTAAGCCAGCTTGCCCTTGAGAACCCTCCTGCTGCATCGTGCTAAGACTCGCTGGCTGAGGGCCCAGCTCAGGGGTAGAGTGGAATGGAGGCTTGGAGGGAACCCCCCAAGACCCCACTCCACCCACCGCCCCATCGCCATCACCCAACAAACATGCCACCAAATTCTTCTTGGGCCAACTGTCAGGACAGTCCCGCCCCAAAACCGTGGCTAAACAGCGAAGACCGTAACAATCAATAGCCTGCAGGCGCTGTGCGGTCAAAGGTGTCTGCAAAAATGCCCGGGCATCCCTCTCTCCACTTATAACACTCCCCTCCCTAAACATCTGTTGTACTTGCTGGTTACTAGGCTGTACCGTGTTATCCTCCCCCGTAAATGATGAGTCATTAGACATAGTGCTGGTTATACAATTGCTGTTCATAAAAAAAAAAAAGTGCTTATTACTAATTGCAGTCTCGACTCACAAAATGTTAAAGATGCTTGAATGACTCTACTCTAGACACCTAACGAAACAATCTGCAAGTCCACCAATACAATAATGACACAATAAAAATTCCTCCAATATGCAAGAAAATTCTAGCCAGCTCTACTAGGTAGCATAGAATAGTTCTCCAAAAAACATGTGATAGGATACTACTGAATCTTGTGCAAGGTCGCCATTTTGTTACGGCTGGATCGGCAATACATATTCGGGATTCTTGATCGTAGGACAGAAATGGCTTATGTGACAACGACACGCTCGATTCCAGTCCCAAATACTATATGCTCCAGACAACAAAAGCACCAACGCCCTACAGAGTTATCGTCTATGGTAACGAGGTACCTTAACTCGGCGAAAGTGTACAACAGGGGTAGGCTATGAGGCTAAACTCCCTCAGACATTTATAGGTTACGTTATTACTAAAGAAATGCAATACTCAAGAAACTACGTTAATATTAAGCCTCTAATAATGTAGAATAGAAGCAGGCTAAAGGTATGACAGTGAAATGCTAAATGACAAATGTACACGCCTACTTGAAAGCGCGTGCACTAGAATAACTGTCCCCTACTAACATGCACTAGCATGTAGCATACAAGATGTTCATGATCCAGTAGATACCTAATAATACACATGGAAGGAACATAAACAGTAGTCACTTATTATAAGAATGAATCTATACTTGGAATAACTAAAAGGTTGCAGGCAACAGTACTGCGCCGGTAGCCTACTACCGCATAGGCTACTTCGCTTCTCTCACTCTGTCTCCCCTCTGAGTCCGTATGCGCCCTACGCAACAGAACTCCGGACACAGCAGCAAAACGACAGTGCAGTTAATTGATACATGAAAGTATTAATAGTGTTGTCTTGTGTGTGAGTAATGTGTATTGTAAAGTGTTATATACATAAACTTAAAGAGAGCTGCAATGCATAGTAAAATAAAGATATCACCCACTCATCATCCCCATGTGTTCTAGCTAGCAGGCCAAGTCACAGGAACAACGAGTCCCAGCACCGAAAGCGAGAACCCAGGAAAAGACTGCAGAGAACACAAGGACAGATAAATTACGTTACTCTACTATACCGGCACTACGAGCGAGCTGTAGTCTCTGGTACTGCACTCGCTCCTGGCTCGGTAGGCAAATCAAGGCTAAGTCCTCGCCCCTCTACAGACAACTCCTGGGCATGGTCGGGCTCTTACACATGGCACTAGTCTAGTCACAAATTGGATGATGAGCTGGGCATATAACTCGTGAACATGTAGAACGTTCACCAACTATCCTCATCAAGAAGATCGCTGTTCACATTAACCCCTTAAATCTAATACATGTAAATATATGCTTGTCCTAAGAGTAATACGAGAGGTGAGTGCTGAAACTCCTTTAGGACCTCAAGGGAAGGGTATGCATTTAAATAGAGAGAAGAATGAAATGAGAGTAATGTCGTCAGAGAGAAAGAGTGCAACCGTGAGAAATTGGGAGAGAGGGCAAGGGATGTTAGAATCTCAAAGGTTCTAGGCAACCTGGTCATAGAGCACACAGCGAGCCTCCAGGCAATGTGCTGTACGACAACATGGGCAGCCCAGGCAGCATAGGCAGGCGGCAATGTACTACCAACCCTGTCGCACCTAGCTATAAGCGCAGGGCTGCCAACCGGTCCATACGTCTGGCAACCACCCCCCCGGCAGCGTGGCGCACCGCTACCCTCTCGCTCTGAAGTCCAACTCACTCTCTCTCTCTGAATTCCCATTGTCTTATCTATCAACTTCTCTATTGATACTACATATTAAATGGAAGGTCTCGACATGGCTTAAAACAAAACCCACCACTGGTTAGCAAATGACGAGACCTTTGCAGAGATACAAAGAACATAGTTATACGTTGTCACACTCAATATAAGCAGCCAGCACGGTACAACGCGGTACCGTGGCGGTACAGTGTAGTACCAAGGAGTACAATCAGGTTGCGTTGCCACGCACTGGGCGTCACAATACATATATATATATATATATATATATATATATATATATATATATATATATATATATATATATATATATATATATATATATTATATATATATATATATATATATATATATTATATATATATGTAGGCTATATATAAATATATATACTAATTATATGGTATTATGAACTTACCTGCTTGGAAATTCAATATAGGTTATGTATAAACTACAAACAATAAATTCCAAGTTCTGTAGAACAAGACAAGTTTGTGAATGTGAATAGTTCGCTTTAATTATTTTTCCATTCCTGTTTCATCAACGTTAGTAGATCTCGAGTACTGTAATAATTAAATGAACATTAACAAGGAAACGAAAACGCTACAGGATTTCATTTACATTTGTTGGACATTTCCCCAAACCCATCCAAGCATCCTCGTAGGGGATCCGAGAGGCACATGCTTCCTAATCTTAATGTTCCTAAATATCTCCAAACCCCTACAGACGGTGCGGCACATGCCCCCTTCATCGAAGCACTTTATAGATGGTGATGACCATGAGTCCCCTTTGTTACCTGAAGCCACCTGGAAGAGGACGAAGCTTAACCATTTCCTCCGGCCTCCCATTGGTAGAGATAAAGCGGTCCAGAAATGGCTGGAGAATATTCCTGAGTCTCCTATTGGTCAAGATGTTTGCCCAGCCACTCTCCTGCCAAGATGGACAGGTAGCAGCACACCAAAGCTTCATACCATCACGCGGATCAAGATACCAAATGGATAATCCAGGAAGCTCCCCGATTGGCTGGCGGAAAACCACTGGATCCGCCAAAAGGCTTTATAAGGCCCCAGAACTCGCCTAAAGTTAGAGAGTCGCACTACCCCTTGGACTCAACTTCCCCTCCCCTGCAGCCTCAGCATCGCTCGAAGTGTGCAGCGGTGACCTCGGTTCAGTGGACAATAACACAAACAGAGGTTATTCTAAAAAGGAGTATTTAACATATATGAAAGAGACATACAACAGACGAACGTCATGCCTCCTGCAGCCACTGGTGAGTTTACCCCCTGCAGCCGAGTGTGCAGAGGTGCTGGAGCTCCGAGCCCTCATAGAAAATCACAACTTGGGCATCTATTTCCAAGAATTAACCTTGTTTTGTATGTGGCCCTGCTGCCGATGCCCTTCTGTGTGGTTCAGCTGACGACAAGCCAAGAGAACCTGTTGCTGCTCCTCCTGGAGGTGCCCTGCTGGTGAAGTGTTTAGCCTGCCAGCGACGCCCTGGTCCTGGAGGGCCACCCCACTACCCTTGAACTATTATTAGAACGGCCGATAGACTCATTAGATGATGGATAGAACACCAATAGGAATGTTGTTAAGACCTCTATTGAGGAATATCTGTTGTTTCATGAACCCAGATAAGTTGTATCTTGATCACAAGACATGTACCTTGATTCACTCAGTAAAAATCAGTTCAGCTTAGAGTCAAAACCAATTTAAAAAATATAAATTCATGAGTTAGTTAAATTGCTTGCTATTCAAAAAGATCCGAACGCTTGTTGTTCCCAGAACCCAAGTAGTTAAATAAATAGCTAGCTAACTTAAACTAATTAGTTCAGTGTATGCAGAAATTACCTGTTGCAATATCAAAGTGTTAAGGTTAGTGTCTGCTGTTCACAAGGACCCAGGCAAGACAGGAATGTTAAGATAATAACATAATGTGGTTCTCCAGAATCCATAACCAATATTAGCTCCTGCTATTCTCATTTAAGGAAAGTGTTCGTGGTTACGTTTGGTCCAGGTACTGTAGAGCAAGAGACTGTATTCAGTAAAGTGTTATTATTGTCTGTGGTCGCAAGAGGCCCTGATTATGATTTAAATATTGGAACTAATGGAGCGAACGTCTTAAAATCTCAAAACTAATGGGGCTAAACATGATGCAACAAGGGTTCCAGATTATAACAGAAACATCCACTTCACCCAAGGACACTGGGGACACTTTAAATAGTAACTGATGCACAACGTTTGCTCCTCATTATTTATTCATGTGCATGCCATCAATGTTAACTTAATTCATACATTATTTTTCCCTAGTTCAAATGTTAAAGACTCAGAACTAAACTATATAAGTTGTTATTTTTGTTTTTGTCTATGTGAGTGAGGGAGACATAAGGCAGAACTGCCTGTAGTGAGTGCCTCCCTCATAGATGAAAGAGTGGCAGGGCCAAAATCAAGAGACGTTCGAGCAAAAATTCCTGGACACACGGATTCTGAAGCAGTATAAGTCATTGGAGGATGTTAAAACTGATTCTGGGAGAGAGTTCCAGAGCTCAGCTGTTGAATAGAAGAAAGACTGAGAGTAACGTTTCACTCTTGGATTGGAGAGTTGCACAGAGTAGGGATGCGATTGTGTTGCAAGACGGGTACCACGTACCCCAATTAGAGGATGTGGTATACCCTGGGAGAACTCTGAGGAGCACTGATTATTGTAGTAGCGATAGAATAGCGCGAGAGATGCAACATTGCGGCAAAGAGAGAGAGTTTGCAGAGAGGTGGTGAGTGGGCAGGAATTAACACTCAAGCCGTGGTGCTCATCATATGACGGACGAGAGATAAATGGTCTATCCTCCGGTGCCCGTCATATGACGGGCGGCATTCTGAGCACATTAGGGGCTCTGAGAGGTGTTACGACCGGGGCTACGAATAAAACAAGGGCACTTAATGATTGGACTAGTAATATGTGTTACGACTGGGGTTCAAATATATCAGGGCTCTTATTCATTGGACTAGTAATGGCATAAATGTTACAACGGAAAGCACTAGCTCCAACCTCTGATGTATATCCCCAGTGAACAAAGAACACAAATACTCTACAGGGTTCTATATGCAATAATAGGCTATCAAACTCTCAATAAATGTGCGTCTACTCTAGGCTTAATGTTATGTGAAAACAGCCTATTACTACCTATAACCGAAGGTGCTTGGTTATGGTATGCAAAGTAAGGTGGTAAGAGAAGTTACAGCTTACGTTACTTTAATCAATAAATGTCAGGCACTCCTGCATGAAAGAAAGTGCACTAAAGTCCTTCAACACTAACAAGGAATCTTCTTTAAATGTTAGATGCTATAAAGATGCTCGTATCGGAAATGGAACCCAAAAAGGCAGGCAGTGGAACAATGCTCGTGCAGGCTATGCACACAAAAAGGCAGAATATATAATGCCGTCGGAGCCAAGAATATCCTAAACACTACAACACTAAAAATAATCGCCACGACAATACAGTATTCCTATCAACAAAAAGAGCCTAAGTCGTTTGTGTCTCAATACATCAAACTAGG
The DNA here is from genome assembly GCA_037953745.1 of Lithodes maja. Lineage (NCBI taxonomy): Eukaryota > Metazoa > Arthropoda > Malacostraca > Decapoda > Lithodidae > Lithodes > Lithodes maja. The sequence continues at coordinate 10,795 of JBAKBP010018103.1, forward strand.
CTGCGAAATGCTTGTGTAATCATAAATGGGTATGCATGAAAAGAGTAATTAGGTTAATATACTTAATGTCTACTGTGACTGATAAAGTCTAGCTAGACTCAATGATACGAGATACTGGTGCGCATGGCATGCTGCATAGCCTAGTGCAAATCTCAAGTCTGTGCGTCAAATATTACGTTATAATGAAGGGTAGCTCTCTTGAGAAACCTTAATACCGAAGTATTAAGCGTTCTCCTGGCGTACCTCAAAGACAAACAATCGAGACTAGAACAGTGCAGAATGGTATAGGCAAAAAACCCTCATTCGTGCATGCTCTACTCTCAATGGCACACAGACTAGAATTTACTCAATCAACTCCAGTTCTCAGGTATGTCGTGCCGCTTTTAACTGAAGCCAGCACTCATAGGAAACAATACCTATAATATCAGACTCCTAGTCTAGCATTATCTAATCCAGCAGAACACTAATAACTAAAGGAAGCAGTACTAAACAATATAAATGCCAACCAATGCTTCGTGATCCACTTATCTTAACAACTAACATACATAGGCTATATCAGACCTTAACACACAATACAACTGGCCAGCATGAAGCTGATTTTGCAGAGTTAACCAGAGGGGGTATAATATTAATAAAAGGTGGTGAAAGATATGGAAAATGAGAGAGATAGTCAGAGGAAAAGATTCTCAGGTACGGAGCGGGGACAGATAGCAAGGGAAAAAAGATGGGTGTGTTCTAGAAACCAGATCTAAGGGAGAGAGTGGCGAGGAACTGTATATATACTCGCACTAGCTCGAGCCGCGTGGGAAAAAAGCGGTTACAAGTCATCTAACCACTAGCAAAGCTTGCAGCATGGTAAGGGCCTCTCTCCACCAACCCCCGCGAGGCAGCCAGCCGTGACGTCATCGAGCGGGACAAAATACACTGCGCGCCCCCTCTCACTCTGTTCTAGTCTCTCTCTCTCTCCCAGATCCCATCATTACTAGTTAATGATAAAACATATACTTTACAATTAAATATATAAAGCCTTGACATGGGCGAAAACAAAGAGCCTTTCTGGACTGCCCATGACACGAGCTTTCATATGAAATAAAGCACACTCTAATACATAAACTGTAGCCCCATCCACTGCCCTGGCGATCCTAGTGAGTCACTGTAGGACAAGCCATGCGGTTCTAACGGAGTGGTCAACGTCACACCCCCCCCAAGATTTTTCTCAGAGGCCCCAAGGCTCACAAAAATCTGATGGTTAGAACCCATGCTATATCTCCACTTCCCATCACCCAGCGGCAGTAAAATATCTGGCACAGTTCTTCAACAAAACATTTTTTTCAAAATTATAACCCTCCCAACACAATAGGTTAAATTATATGTAGTTATGCTCCTCAAGAGCGAGCTTCTCTAGCCCAGCATTCTGAGAGGAGTGCAACTCAGAATTATGGTGGGTTCACACATTCACGTATATTGCTCCCGTCCGGCGTATCGCCAATTTATGTAAAGACGCGAGTAGTTTCTGCCGTTGAACGCCCGTTCTTCCACGTCTATTGCACTTCCCGACAGACGTTAGCGTAACGGGGCCAGTGTTACGTCAGACGTAATGGAGTCGTATTAAACTACGTACGTGTTTGCGACGTTCGTAAGCATAGCCCCGTTCGACCTCATGGGCTGCACGATTTGCGGGAACACAGGCCACGCCCATGCCACGCCCCCTCAAGACCGGCGTAGCTGAGGCCACACGTCTTGGGATTTGTTAGGTCGTACCTGGACCGGTTCTGGCCAATCGTAGGCACACCCTGTCTGACCAAACACAGACAAAGACAGTCTTTGTCAACCACGTAGGTCTGGGTTGGAATCTGGGAACTACAAAAAGGCAGGAATGGCCACACCATTCCCATTCCCAGTCCTTCATGGCACCATGAACAACATCGAGGAATTCATCCTGGAGGAGTTACCCGCTGAGTGCCAGCCAATTTTGACGGTGTGCTTCTGCCAGTGCCAGATATTTTTTTTTTTTTTTTGGCTAAATCTATTAACACTTAAAGAGCGGCTCACCACATAAGTCGAGTTGAAAAAACAGGCAAAAAACGAGTGAAAAAATGGTGTAAATCGAGTGAAAATGAGTGGGATAGTAATGATCCATACGTCCGATATCTGTGGCCTCCCGGCCCACACTAACTCCAGTTCCCCCACCGCGCGAGAGGATCACAGTGTAACCAATAGTTCGCTAAAAGTGAGCAAGGTAGCAAAATCTGCTAAACTTCCATCTTCGAGGTAACACTGTCAGTGCTCCACGAGTGCTACGTAGCTGTATGTTACGTCAATGTGTAGCGATTTCCACCTAGTTTTCGGCACAATACAGTTCCTTTCATACTGATGGTTGATATAGCAGTCAGAATGGCCTGAAAAGGCCCAAAACGGCCACAGAGGGCCCGCTAAAGAAGGGTTAAGTTGGGAGAGAAATGTTAAAAAAAAACACTCCCCTCGCCAGAAATCAGGTCCCCGATGGTCCCCCGAAAGTAGCTGAAAAGACACATAGACTACAGAGACTTTTATGGTATCGGAATGTATGGGTGGGAGGGTGGTGGGAGGGTGGTTTTGGGGTTGGTTGGGGGAAGGTAGAAGGGTAATTGACTTGTGTTACACATATGAAGCCGATTGGTGAGGTAGTTTCGCCACCACGGATTTTCCTTTTTTTCCTTTTCTTCGTACGGATACGCTAGAAGTGGGTGGTGGGAGGCGGTTGGGGGTGTGGTGGGGGGAAGGCAGAAGGGTAAGAGACTTGTCACACAAATATGGAACCGATTGGTGCAGTCGTTTCGCCGCCACAGATTTTCCTTTTTTTCCTTTTCTTCGTACGGATACGCTAGAAGTGGGTGGTGGGAGGCGGTTGGGGGTGTGGTGGGGGGAAGGCAGAAGGGTAAGAGACTTGTCACACAAATATGGAACCGATTGGTGCAGTCGTTTCGCCGCCACAGATTGTCCTTTTTTTTCCTTCTGACGGGACCGACAGTCAGCGAGTGGGTGGGAGGAGGGATTTGGGATTTTTGTGGTGGGTAGCGTAAAGGGTAAGGTACATGTGGTAAAAATATGAAAGCCATAGGTGCAGTCTTTTCGCTGCTACGATTTGTTTTCGGCAGGGTGCAGAGGGTGGCAGGGTTGGCTTGTTGGTTGCTGCTCGGTGTGGTGAGAGGTGTGACTGGAGGGTCCCTCGCTGGTCCCGTTGTCCCCTCGTACAACGATGCCGCGTCTTCCCGCCAACCCGCAGTGCGGCGGTTCTGCCAGATGCGGCCTAACTAACGTATACTTCCACGTTCGACTGGAACTTTCTACGATTTGACGAGAGCAGCTCTCGTCTGACGTGGTAGCTGCTAGGTCTGACAAGGCTGCTCTGGTCAGAGGGCCATGGTGGCCAGGTCGGTCGTAAGTTTTCCCGTCTTTTGACATACGTGAGGGCGAGCCACGTTCCTGATTCAACTCGAATCAACAGCCGCGCGGCCTTGGCCGCACCCACAACATTCCCGACCCACGTGGGCTACTCGTTTCTACTCGGGCCATGCGTGAGTACCCCCCCTACTGGCCGTAATTTCATTTACGTTTTGCGTATTATGCCATTACGTTTTACGGAATCGGTTGCCAACTACCAATATACCTTCGTTTACAACAGACGGGAGCTGACGGGAGCAATATACGTGAATGTGTGAACCCACCATTACTGCTATAACATACTGAAAAAATTCAACTATCAAAGAAAGTTTTTTATTTGATTTTTATGTTTTTAATTTGTTTATTTCGGCTGCACTATAGGGGCAAGCCTAGTTTTTTCTTCTATACCAAACGCTCAACTCCTGTTTTACGACCCAATACACTGGGCTACAACCGCGAGCCAACAAGCACCAAGCGCAAAATACTATTCAAACTAAAGCAGGAGGCTACCTGTGTGTCAATCTACCCAGGATCATATACCCTTGAACGACCATCTGCAACCACGTTGTCACAACCGGCAATATGGCGTATGTCCAGGTTATATACCAATAACCTTAGTGACCACCTGGTCAGCCTCATATTCCGATTGTGAAACTGGTCCAAGAACTTGAGAGGGTGATGATCTGGGTAAACTACAACGACCGGACCATAGGCTGGAACACAGAACTCGAAATGCCCCAGAGCAAGTACAACCGCCAGCAGCTCCTCCTCGACAACAGAGCAGCTCCCCTGGGCCGAATTGTACTTCTCCGAGCAGAAACTAACAGGATGCTCCAGCCCATCATCGTCCTTTTCCACAAGGACGGCACCAGCCCCCACACCACTAGCCTCCGTTGCTAGTTGGAAAGGTAGGCTAAAGTCAGGGGCCCTGAGGATCGGGTGAGTGCACAACAGGTGTTTTACTTCTCTAAACACCTTCTCACACTCAGGCACCCAATTGAACTTCTTATCCTTCCAGTTATCCTCCACCTGAGCTTGACTGTCCCGTTCTCCTTCTCCACCTTGACTGCTAAACGTCATCACAGGCACAGTGAGAGGCTCAGGGGGGTGCCTCCTATACTCCTTCATGGGATTAACATGACATAACTGATTGCGCTTCCGTCTGTCTGGAGTGGCTACCAAGTAAACCAGGTCCGATAGCTCCTCCACCACCCTATAAGGACCAGTGTACTTCGCGGATAAGGGGTGACCTACAAGGGGCAGTAGAATCAACACCTCCTGACCCACGTGAAACTCCCCGAGTTCAACCTTGAGGTCGTACCTGTCCTTCATGAGGGCCTGAGAGCTAGTCAAATTATGGCCAGCCAACTCCAGACTGCGCAACATCCGTTCTTGACTGTTGAGGACACACTTGAGCATAGAACAAGGTTTTTCTGCGCCTTCCCATACTTCTTCAACCATATGGAGAGGCCCTCTGACACGGTGTCCAAAGACGAGCTCATTAGGGCTGAATCCCAAACTCTCCCCAGGTACCTCCCACACAGCAAACAAAACACATGGCAGGCCAAGATCCCAATCCCTCCCACTCTCAAAGCAACAACAACGAAGCACAGATTTCAAGGCTGAGTGCCATCGCTCTAACACACCCTGGCTCTCCGGATGATACGCAGATGACACAACCCCAACAATCTCATGCTGCGGCATTGCTCGGACAAAGAGGCTAGAAGTGAAGTTGGGTCCCTGGACTGACTGAAGCCCCTGCGGGTAACCATACCGGGAAAAATACACTAGCAAGCTTCGGACCACCGTCTTCGCCGACCCATTTCTCATAGGGTACGCGTCAGGGTACCTTGTTGCTACATCTCCCGACTGTGCATCAGTGTCCTCCTTCAACTCTTTCGTCTTTTTAAGCCCATCCTCTGCCTTTTCCACAACAGTTACTGGGTCTTCTTCAGACTCGATATTTGGTCCTAATACTGAGTCCCCGAGAATGTCCGCTGATATTAAACTCTCAACCGCATCAACTTTCAACCCCTTCTCGGTACCCTTCCTCCGCTGATCTAAAGATTGTTGACCAGAATGTGACTCCCTGGATGCAGGATCTCCGGTGGCAACACACGCCATAGGCTGCACCGGACACTTCTTAACCCACTCCTGCTCCTCCCTACTCACGTCGGCCGGCTTCTCGGCAACGACCAAGGGTGGAGCCTCAGAAGTAGGTCCCGCAAAGTCGTTGCCGAAAAGGAGGTCGACGCCCCCAACAGGTAACTTCTCCACAATTCCTACATCCAGGTCACGAGTCACACCATCAACTTCCACCTTCATTCTTACAAGCGGGTATGACCTTGTCGCATTAACTCCCTGAACCACAACCACCCGCGCCGTATTGACAGGTTTACCAGTGAAATTTCTCAACAGTGTTTGCGATGTCCCAGTGTCACGCAAAATTCTCACCTCATGTCTTCTACCCACCCACTCCACACAACCGAGTCCCCTGTGGTCACTAAAGGCATCTCGGACAGGGAATAAGCCTTCCGGATCCTTCTGCACTGGCAGTGTATTTACCTCGGAAGAAATGCCTCTAACAAACTCCGATGTCCTCTTGAACACTCCAATGCCGTGAGCAAAAGACACGGCTGCCGGAGGAGGTCGACTACGGCACTCATTTGCCTTATGACCCTCCTGGTGGCAACTAAAACACATAAATTTCGGTTTCGGCTTATACTGTGATGTAAAAGGCCCCTGACTTTTCACATACGGTGTGGTGTAAGGTTTGGATTCAGTTTTAGTTTCATGGCTCTTCTGTTTAAATGTGTCATTGTTACGGGGAGGGGGAGGATAACGGTCCTTAGCACTTACATCGTACTTCTGTGAGGACCCGCAACCCCGAATCAACGACAGCCGTCGATCAGCCATTTCTGCTGCTTCTACTAGAGTTCTTGGGTTTTTCTCCTTTAAGTTCAAAGTTAGATCACCGCCCGTGCTCTTAAAGAACTGCTCCAACATCATTAACTGCTTAATTTCATCAAATGTTGTGACCTTCTCAGATCGGAGCCAGTTCCCCATAGCATCGGACAAGTCCCGGACGTGTTCCAAAAAGGTGCTATCTCTTCCCTTAGTTACACCCCGGAACTTCAAACGGTACGTTTCTGGTTGCAATTCGTAAGCCCTCAGGACAGCCTCCTTGAGATCCTCATACACAATACATAACTCCAAAGGTAACGCATCGTAGGCTTTAAGACCCTTGCCTATTAATCTAGAGGATACAAGTGCTGCCCATTTATTCTCTGGCCACTGGTGTTCCTGGCACTTCTTCTCAAAGCGTGTGAAAAATTCTGTTACACCACTCTCATCAAACACCGGAACCAGTTTCAATAAGTGCGAGAGAGATTGATCATGAACACGGTTACCAGCCCCAAGTCGCTGTCCCGTTGCCTCTACTCGCGACTTCTCTACATCCATGTCGGCACAGTACCTAGTCGACTCTAAATCAGCTTGGATTTTTGCTAGCTCTATGTGCTGGTGACTTTTTCTCTCTTCTATCTTGGCTAATTCTATTTGCTGCTGAAGCTGAAGCTGAAGCTGGCATTTTCTCTCTTCGATCTTAGCTAATTCGAGCTTAAACAATAATTCTGGAGATAAAAACCGTTGAGGAGGTGAAGGTGCTACAATTTTTGAAATTACCGGTGGTCCCCCCAGGGGCAACCCACCCTGCCAGTTACCACACAACTGCGGAAGCGTACCCGGGGTCGGCAAACTACTGGGATGGCTGGGAGTCGAGTGTAGGGGAAGCATGGCCGAAGGGCTCTGAGCACTCAACCCATCTCGCTCACCAGTCACCCTGCCCAGTACACACGTTATCAAGTTATCCTTGGTCATGCTGCTAGTAACCGCATGACCGATAGCTGTGGCCAGGCATTGAAGACCGTACCGATCCATACCCTCCAACCGTTCGGCAGTAACAGGCCATTGCAAAAATATCCTAGCATCCTCCTCACAGTTCACCCGATTAACCCTTTCATCATGCTGCTGTTCCTCAGTTTCGACATTACGTACTGTGTCTCCATTCTCCTCTGATCCGGTATAAGACATGATGCTCACAAAAATTTCTCACCACAATATTCAGAAAAGAAGCACCCCAAACTCTTATACCTCAATATACACACAAAAATTCTCGGAAATACTCAAGGGCTATACTATGTTGCAAAAAAATATATATTCTTGCTGATCCCCGCAAAATATTCTCCAAAACAACAAATGTTCCCTGCTAATAAATGTAGGTTCACCAAATCCTAGGTAAGGTCGCCATTTGTTACGACTGGGGTTCAAATATATCAGGGCTCTTATTCATTGGACTAGTAATGGCATAAATATTACAACGGAAAGCGCTAGCTCCAACCTCTGATGTATATCCCCAGTGAACAAAGAACACAAATACTCTACAGGGTTCTATATGCAATAATAGGCTATCAAACTCTCAATAAATGTGCGTCTACTCTAGGCTTAATGTTATGTGAAAACAGCCTATTACTACCTATAACCGAAGGTGCTTGGTTATGGTATGCAAAGTAAGGTGGTAAGAGAAGTTACAGCTTACGTTACTTTAATCAATAAATGTCAGGCACTCCTGCATGAAAGAAAGTGCACTAAAGTCCTTCAACACTAACAAGGAATCTTCTTTAAATGTTAGATGCTATAAAGATGCTCGTATCGGAAATGGAACCCAAAAAGGCAGGCAGCGGAACAATGCTCGTGCAGGCTATGCACACAAAAAGGCAGAATATATAATGCCGTCGGAGCCAAGAATATCCTAAACACTACAACACTAATAATAATCGCCACGACAATACAGTATTCCTATCAACAAAAAGAGCCTAAGTCGTTTGTGTCTCAATACATCAAACTAGGCTGCGAAATGCTTGTGTAATCATAAATGGGTATGCATAAAAAGAGTAATTAGGTTAATATACTTAATGTCTACTGTGACTGATAAAGTCTAGCTAGAGTCAATGATACGAGATACTGGTGCGCATGGCATGCTGCATAGCCTAGTGCAAATCTCAAGTCTGTGCGTCAAATATTACGTTATAATGAAGGGTAGCTCTCTTGAGAAACCTTAATACCGAAGTATTAAGCGTTCTCCTGGCGTACCTCAAAGACAAACAATCGAGACTAGAACAGTGCAGAATGGTATAGGCAAAAAACCCTCATTCGTGCATGCTCTACTCTCAATGGCACACAGACTAGAATTTACTCAATCAACTCCAGTTCTCAGGTATGTCGTGCCGCTTTTAACTGAAGCCAGCACTCATAGGAAACAATACCTATAATATCAGACTCCTAGTCAAGCATTATCTAATCCAGCAGAACACTAATAACTAAAGGAAGCAGTACTAAACAATATAAATGCCAACCAATGCTTCGTGATCCACGTATCTTAACAACTAACATACATAGGCTATATCAGACCTTAACACATAATACAACTGGCCAGCATGAAGCTGATTTTGCAGAGTTAACCAGAGGGGGTATAATATTAATAAAAGGTGGTGAAAGATATGGAAAATGAGAGAGATAGTCAGAGGAAAAGATTCTCAGGTACGGAGCGGGGACAGATAGCAAGGGAAAAAAGATGGGTGTGTTCTAGAAACCAGATCTAAGGGAGAGAGTGGCGAGGAACTGTATATATACTCGCACTAGCTCGAGCCGCGTGGGAAAAAAGCGGTTACAAGTCATCTAACCACTACAAAGCTTGCAGCATGGTAAGGGCCTCTCTCCACCAACCCCCGCGAGGCAGCCAGCCGTGACGTCATCGAGCGGGACAAAAAACACTGCGCGCCCCCTCTCACTCTGTTCTACTCTCTCTCTCTCTCCCAGATCCCATCATTACTAGTTAATGATAAAACATATACTTTACAATTAAATATATAAAGCCTTGACATGGGCGAAAACAAAGAGCCTTTCTGGACTGCCCATGACACGAGCTTTCATATGAAATAAAGCACACTCTAATACATAAACTGTAGCCCCATCCACTGCCCTGGCGATCCTAGTGAGTCACTGTAGGACAAGCCATGCGGTTCTAACGGAGTGGTCAACGTCACAATGATTAGACTGATATATCAAATATTCGATAAATGGATATTTATCGCAGTCATGTACTCAATCTTTAACCTTTAAAGAGCGGCGGTGGACTTAAGTCCACCTCAAATTTGCAGCAAGTTAGGAGCATTATTAAGGCTTTTAAAGGGTTAAAATCGAGTGCAAATGGCCGGGAGCGCAGCGGGCCAGACAACCGACTCCCAGGGCCTACCGCCACCCATTAACTCATGTTCCCTGTGTTCTCGAGAGGCCGGCAGTGTAGCCAGTAGGGAGCATAGCTGGGAAAAATATACCGCTATACGCTAAACTCCCATGTTACTGGTATCACTGTATGAGAACCACGAGTGCTACGTAGCTCTTTCTGGTCTCATTTTGAAGCTTTTAGTGCCTAGTTTTTTGCTGAATACATTTCTGTTCATGCAGATACTTGATTTATCATTCAGGAGGGCCTGAATATGCCCAAATAAGCCCAAAACAACCCCGCTAGACAAGGGTTAACTGCATCAGTGGTATAATGGTTAAAGCGTGTAAGTTCTATATGTGGTGCCCTGGGTTGAATCCCCGGAGGGTCATATGCTTTCAGTAATTTCATTGGGAGTTATTGGTGTTAACCCAACGAAAGTGCCATTGATGTTTATTAAATGCCTGCGTATGCAAAAAAATGCCTTCGATTCTGACAAAATTAATTATATCTACCATATAAAGCATTATTTCTGCTCCATGTGTTTATATCGTACTTATATGATGAATATGTGAACAGTGAATACCAGAAAATAGTTGTAAATAGAAAATATCTAGTAAAACATGTATATGTTCGGCGTGAGGGAGTGGAGGGAGGTTAGAGAGAGAGAGAGCGACATATGTGTGCTTCGTGGGCCTGCTCGAGGCAAACTGACTTTCCCAGCTGTCATCCGTGCATGTGAAGGTTACAAGGAAGTGTGGGATACCATGACTCATTCTATTTTGAGTAGTGAAAGGGAGGAATGGTAAAAATAGAAGGACAGATAGCCAATAATTGAGGAAGGGGGGGGGGGGGATTGTGGAAAGAAAGAAGGAGAAGGAGAGGGAGGGGTGGGGGACACATGTAAGGGAGAGGAAGGAGGTACTAGAGAATGAATTAACTACCAAATCACATATTGCTTCCATGTGAGTGCCTGTGGTGTGTTTTGGGGTATTTTAATCATGGGCTTTCTTCTGTGGGGCCTGTGCATCCGCTATTCAGACACTTCCGTGAGGCCTATCGCTTTTGCTGGGTTAAGAAAGATTCTAGTTATTATACTATGAAAATGAAAAACGTTGATGTTGATGTGAGCGCTAACTTTTTGCAAACATATCTCTTTCATAATCAACTTGGATAGTTTTTCTGGCACAGCGCAGGAGCCACAAGAAGAACTTTCCTCTTAGATTATTCATGGCCACTGGACAATGGCACAGGCAACTAGGACTGAGCGGCCAAGAGTTCTAGCATTTTACTCACCTTTTCATAGCTAGATTACTTCACGCACTTACACCACACTGCGAAAAATAATTGAAGTTTTGTTTACGTGTGTATGATACACTTGCCCGTAAATGGTATTTTCGCAATTTGTAGAGAGCTTTTGTGATAATGCTCATAATGGGTTATGTTTTTGTAACTTTTTTGTCCTTGAGCCAACGATATTGCAAACATTGTTTTCTCTATAGAGAATATTTCGCTGACGACAGTGGAAAACATAATTTACTTTGGATTGTGTTATTTTGTGGAATCAACAGAGATGAACATATGTGTATTGTTATATCAGGTTTTTACTTTTTTTTTTTTTTCTATGTGATTGAGGGAGGCAAAAGGCATAACTGCCTATAGCGAGTACCTCCCCCATAGTTGAAAGAGTGACAGGGCCAAAATCAAGGGACGTTCGAGCCAAAATGCCTGGACACACAGAGTTTGAAGCAATTTAAGTCATAGGAAGAGGGAAAGACTGATTCTGGGAGAGAGTTCCAAAGCTCAGATGTTGAGTAGAAGAAAGTTTGAGAGTAACGTTTCACTCTTGGGTTGGAGAGTTGCACAGAGTAGGGGTGGGATTGAGTTGCAAGACGGGTACCACGTGCCCTACGTAAAGGAGGTGGTATGCACTGGGATAGCTCTGAGGAACACTGATTATTATAGTAGCGATAGAATAGCGAGAGAGATGCAACATTGCGGCGGAGAGAGAGAGATTGCAGAGAGTTGGTGAGTGGACGGGAGTTAATGATACGAAAGGCCTTCCTTTCAACTTTGTCTAGGAGAGCGGTGTGAGAGGAACCTCCCCACACATGTGAACAATACTCAATACAAGGGCGCACTATGCCCCTGTACAGAGCAAGAAGCTGTGCAGGGGAAAAGAACCCCCTAAGGCGGTTGAGCACACCCAGCTTCTGGGAGGCTGCCTTAGCAAGACTGGTAATATGGTCCTTCCAAATGAGAGCAGAAGAAAAAGAGACACCAAGAATATTGAGAGAAGATGAAGGGTTGATTTTTGTATTGTTGAAGAATAAGGGATAGTCCGCTGGGAGATCCTGACGGGTAGATAGATGGAGAAATTGGGTTTTGGAAGCATTAAAGTTAACAAGGTTTTCTCTGCCCCAATTGGAAATAGTATTTAGATCAGAATTTAAGAGTTCTATGGCTTCATTACGTTTGTCGTTGAGGGATTGCTGGCTGGGGCGTTCTGAAAAACTAATGGAGTAGTGTAAGGTTGAGTCGTCTGCGTATGAATGGATGGGAATTAAGGTACAGTTAAGGAGATCATTTATAAAAATTAGAAAGAGAATAGGAGATAGGACAGAGCCCTGAGGAACACCGGAGTTTATAGGGTGAGGAAGTGAACAATGGCTGTCCACAACCGCAGCTATGGAACGGCCGGAAAGGAAATTAGAGACAAAGGCACAGATGGAGGGATAGAAACCGAAGGAGGGTAGTTTAGAAATTAAAGATTTATGCCAGACTCTATCGAAGGCTTTCGATATGTCTAGTGCAATAGAAAAAGTCTCACCGAAGTCCCGAAAGGAGGATGACCAAGAGTTAGTAAGATATGAAAGAAGATCACCAGTAGAGCGACCCTTAAGGAAGCCATACTGGCGATCTGAGAGCAGATTATGAGAAGAGAAATGCTTAAGAAATTTGGAAGCAAGAATAGTTTCAAAAACTTTAGAAAGACAAGAGATAAGAGCAATTGGACGATAGTTGGAGGGTTGAGAGCGGTCACCCTTCTTTGGGACAGGTTGAATGTGAGCAAACTTCCAGCATGAAGGGAAGACGTTAGAGGATAGACAGAGACGAAAGAGTTTGCCTAGGCAGGGAGTCAGCACGGAAGCACAGTTTTTGAGAACAACAGGAGGAACACCGTCCGGACCGTACGCCTTATTAGTGTTAAGCCCAGAGAGGGTAGAAAGTACATCTTTAGAAGAGATTAGGATATTAGGCATAAGTAAGAGAGAGGAGGGCGGAGAAGGAGGAATAGCACCGGAATCATCCAAGGTGGAGTTTCTAGCAAAAGTTTGAGCGAAGAGTTTAGCTTTGTCAGAGGAAGAAGTGATGGTTGTGCCATCAGAGTGGGAAAGGGGAGGGAAAGACGAGGAAGAGAAATTGTTGGAGAGGTTTTTGGCTAGATGCCAGAAAGCTTGGGAAGAGCTAGAGTTGGATAGTTCAGTGCATTTATTATTGATGAAAGAGTGTTTGGCAAGTCGAAGAACAGATTTGGCTTGATTCCGGGCAGAAACATATGAAGAATGAGAGTCTTGAGTTTTAAGGCGTCGGTACCGTTTGAATGCTTCCTCCTTATTGTGGACAGCAGTAGAACAGGCGTGAGTAAACCAAGATTTTTTAGCATTAGTCTGAGAGAAAGAGAATGGAATGTATGCTTCCATGCCCGATAGGATTACCTCGGTAATGCGTTCACACTCTCCGAGGGTCCTCGGCCATGGAAGCAGAAATCATTCCATGGGAAATCAAAGAAGTACTGCCGAAGAGCCTCCCAGTCGGCAGTGCCAAAGTGCCACAAGCGCCGCCGGCTAGGAGGATCGGGTGGCTGTACTGGAGAGATAGGACAGGTGACAGAGATAAGTTTATGGTCGGAGGAGCCCAAAGGAGAGAAAAGATCGACAGTATAAGAAGAAGGGTTAGAAGTTAGAAACAGGTCAAGAATGTTGGGCCGATCTCCGATGCGATCCGGGATACGGGTGGGTTGCTGAACTAACTGCTCTAGGTCATTTAGGATAGAAAAGACGTAGGCTTGTTCACCAGGTGGATCAGTAGTGTGAGAGGAGAGCCATTGGCGGTGGTGAACGTTGAAATCTCCTAAGATGGAGATTTCTGAGAAAGGAGAAATGGATAGAATGTGTTCCACTGTAGAGTTTAGATAGTCAAAGAATTTAGGAAAGTTGGTAGAGTTAGGGGAAAGATAGACAGCACAGAAATATTTAGTAAGAGAATGACAGGAAAGTTTGAGCCATAAAGTTGAGAATTCAGAGGAGTCGAAATCGGGAACACAAGAGCAAGTGAGTTTGTTGTGCACATATGCACAACATCCGCCATTGGCTTTGAAACTAGGATAGAGAAAGTAGGAGGATACAGAAAAGGGGTTGCTGGATGTTGCGACAGACACCTGGGTTTCGGTGAGGAAGAGAAGATCAGGTTTGTAGGAGGAGAGATGGTGCTCAACAGAGTGAAAGTTAGAGGAAAGTCCGCGAATGTTGCAGAAATTAATAGAAAGAGTAACAGGCCGAGGTCCAGGTAATTGTGTGGGGTCGTCAGGGGATGGTCGGTCGGGTGAGGGGGCATTTATGGTCCCCCCCCCTGGGGACTCCGAGGCTGGGCTAAAATTCATCATTTTTTTTTTTTAATTTTGGTGTGGAGGAATGAAGTGTGGTGTGCATGTTTAGTGTAGTGAAGTGGATAGGAGGAGGAGGTGTTTGTGAGAGCTAGCTGGATTGCTCTCAGTGTAAATGAGGCACAAAGAAAATCAGTAAGAGAGGCCAAGCAAATGAAACAGGAGTTCCAGCGACTCTTTATCACATGCCTATAACCTCACCTGGGTCTAGCCCTGATCGATTGGTGCCTACAATCTCCCCACATTATCTACAATCTCCCCACATATACTTAAAGAGAGCTGCAATGCATAGTAAAATAAAGATATATCCCACTCATCATCCCCATGTGTTCTAGCTAGCAGGCCAAGTCACAGGAACAACGAGTCCCAGCACCGAAAGCGAGAACCCAGGAAAAGACTAGAGAACACAAGGACAGATAAATTACGTTACTCTACTATACCGGCACTACGAGCGAGCTGTAGTCTCGGGTGCTACACTCGCTCCTGGCTCGGTATGCAAATCAAGGCTAAGTCCTCGTCCCTCTACAGACAACTCCTGGGCATGGTCGGGCTCTTACACATGGCACCAGTCTAGTCACAAATGGGATGATGAGCGGGGCATATAACTCGTGAACATGTAGAACGTTCACCAACTATCCTCATCAAGAAGATCGCTGCTCACACCAACCCCTCAAATCCAATACATGCAAATATATGCTTGTCCTAAGAGTAATACGAGAGGTGAGTGCTGAAACTCCTTTAGGACCTCAAGGGAAGGTTATGCATTTAAACAGAGAGAAGAATGAAATGAGAGCAATGTCGTCAGAGAGAAAGAGTGCAACCGTGAGAAGTTGGGAGAGAGGGCAAGGGATGTTAGAATCTCAAAGGTTCTAGGCAACCTGGTCATGGAACACGCAGCCAGCCTCCAGGCAATGTGCTGTACGACAACATGGGCCCAGCCCAAGCAGCGTAGGCAGGCAACAATGGACTACCAACCCTGTCGCGCCTAGCTATAAGCGCAAGGCTGCCAACCAGTCCATACGTCTGGCAACCCACCCGGCCGGCAGCGTGGCGCGTTGCTACCCTCTTGCTCTGAAGCCTAACTCACTCTCTCTCTCTGAACTCCCATTGCCTTATCTATCAACTTCTCTATTGATACTACATATTAAATGGAAGGTCTCGACATGGCTTAAAACAAAACCCACCACTGGTTAGCACATGACGAGACCTTTGCAGAGATACAAAGAACATAGTTATAAGTTGTCACACTCAATATACATTGCGGCTGACGGTAGCCAGATCACGGGCGGTACAGTCGAGTACCAAGGAGTACAATCAGGTTGCGTTGCAACGCACTGGGTGCGTCACAATATATATATTATGCTATACAAACTATTCTGATACATACCTAAAATATCACCAGGCTGAGACACAGGCACAGTACGCCATCATATTTCACTATTTCTTTATTGCACCAGGGAACCTATCCAGAGAACCATGCAATATTACCTAGACAACCACAATACTTATAGATGTATAGATACCACTACAGCTTATTGCACACTCTTTATCACATTTACTCTATCACTCAAATTGTCATTTGTATTATAACCACCACTTCCATAATCACGACACAAACTTTAGATATGATATTAACACACATACAAAACAGTGCCATCATCTAATCAATCACTAACAATCCTAACATCATCACTGCAGGCACCATCACCACCACCATCATCACTGAGATATAACCAAGATAGCATCATAACGAGTTACAGTATAACCATCACCACCACCAACACCACCGTCATAATCACAGACACCATCACTATTGTCACCACCATCACTATCACCATTAGTACAACCACCACCATCACCACCATTAGTGACACCCCCCACCACCACTACCATCATCACCATTACCATCACCACCACCATAATGAGTGACAGGGCACCCATCACCCCCAGAAAAAGGAGAACAAAATAATATATATAAGACCCAAACCACCACCACCACCACCTCCAGATCCCCACCACTTTATCCGAGGAGCGAGGCACCCCATCAATCAACACAATAATGAGACCACAACACTCGAGAGGGGAACCACAAAAACTAACACAACAATAGAGAAAATAATACAATGAAATGGTTCCATATATTGTGAAGGGGGTTTATAAATGGTTCCATATACTGTGAAGGGGGTTTATAAATGGTTCCATATGCTGTGAAGGGGGTTTATAAATGGTTCCATATACTGTGAAGGGGGTTTATAAATGGTTCCATATACTGTGAAGGGGGTTTATAAATGGTTCCATATATTGTGAAGGGGGTTTATAAATGGTTCCATATATTGTGAAGGGGGTTTATAAATGGTTCCATATACTGTGAAGGGGGTTTATAAGTTATTGTTTGTTTTATTTTTGGACCCTCTTTTCTCTCATGTTTAGCACCATTACTTATGAGATTATTAAGACGTTCGCCCCACTACTTTGGCGATTGTTTTACCTTTCGCCCCGTTTGTTGTCAATATTAGGACCTTTCGTGCCATTTAAGTGTCGATTTGTTCCTGGCGAGCGATAGCAAGCCAGTAAATTAGGAGGAATCGGCCTTCGGCGGGGACACCATTCCGAAAAATTTACAAATTTATCTTGAAAGGGGATCTTGGGGATGTTGTTAAGCTTGATGCTGGTCTAGCGAGAAAACTAAAATACAAATAAATACATTAATGAATACACCAACAAAGAAAACCCTACCTCCTTAAGTACAAAAAGTAACTCGTTCCTTGTACTTTTTAGCACAAAAGTAAAATCGCAAAAATAAACTAGTTCTATGTACAGTGAGATAGCAATATAAACTAGTTGCATATACTATTTTAGCACAGCAATAAAGACAAATTATCTGGTTTCATATACTGTTTTAGCTTGACGACAAAGAAAATACCCAAAATCAATGTTTCATATATTGTTTTCCTCTGAGTTAAACCATCACTCCTAACACCACCACTACCACCACCACACCACTACAACCACACGACCACCAAAACCAAAAGCAACACCACCAACATTACCACTACAACCACCACTTCTAGTACATCACAATCCCTTCATCACCACGAACAAACAGAAACACAACCACCAATACCAAAAGCACCACCATCTATATCACAACTACAATCATCACCACGACCAAACAAACCACTGCCACCAACACCAAAATAACCACCACCATCTACCACCACAATCATCACCACGACCAAACAAACCACTACCACCAACACCAAAATCACCACCACCATCAGTACCACCACAATAATCACCACGACCAAACAAACCACCACCACCAACACCAAAATCACCACCACCATCTATATCACAACCACAATCATCACCACGACCAAACAAACCACTACCACCAACACCAAAATCACCACCACCATCTATATCACAACCACAATCATCACCACGACCAAACAAACCACTACCACCAACACCAAAATCACCACCACCATCTATATCATAACCACAATCATCACCACGACCAAACAAACCACTACCACCAACACCAAAATCACCACCACCATCTATATCACAACCACAATCATCACCACGACCAAACAAACCACTACCACCAACACCAAAATCACCACCACCATCTATATCACAACCACAATCATCACCACGACCAAATAAACCACTACCACCAACACCAAAATCACCACCACCATCAGTACCACCACAATAATCACCACGACCAAACAAACCACCACCAACACCACCACCAGCGATCCATCTCGGCTCCGCTCCTCTCGCCGCGGCATCTCGTCTTCATCTCGTAAAGGGACAACCCACCAGCATTTCTCATAACCTAATGGACCCCATCAATATCTGACCCATCTATTACAGGACACACAATTTCTACGCCAACTGTTTTTTTTTCCTTTCGTTCAGAGTTCTTCTTCCATTCTCTTGGAATTATTTGTGTAATATATTTTTTTCGACAGAAAGTTATGAAGTTTTTTTTTTTACCGATTATTGATTCGTATGAACACTCATCACATTTTTGTATAATTTTGTTTTTAATTTCTCCTATAATTTCAGAATTATGTGTTATATATATTTTTCTAATGCGCCTTTCCCTTGATATTAAAAAGTTTCACGTATAAAATTCATATCTAATTGTTGATCCGATCGACATATGACCCATCTATTACAAGACGAACAATGTGTAGCCAACTCATTTATTTTCTTCTTCCATTCCCCGAATTAATTGGGTTACATATTTTTTAACGATTATTCTATATATAAATGATAAAGATGGCTGGATAAACCTCATATCAATTTATAGACTCCATCAATTTATTACATGACACACAATTTCGATATGTTTCCCTTCGTCCCGATTTCTTCTTCCATTCTCTTGGAATTATTTGTGTGATCCACAAAATTCCGCGCACTAACCATTACATTATCAAGACGGTTATATTAGAGTTTTTGGTAAATATTATATAGTTTGACATTACTGCGGGAGACAATCTATTTACACGAACTGGTTAACCCTTTGAAGCTCTGACGCGTTTTAGCAGTTTATTTTGGCTATCATTAGACGATTGTATGCAGCTTAGGAAGTATCTGTGGGTATTAAAAGGGTAACTACTATCTCAATCAACCCTTTGACTTCCATATACCGTTACTAATCTGAATAAAATCGTCTAATAATAGCCAGAAACAGAACAGACGCGCGTATTAGAGCTTGGAAGGGTTAAGGGGACAGTGATTATTGTTTTGGGTCTATTAAATTATATATTCATTTATTTTGTAGTTTCCTCGATAGACCTTCATCAACCTTTAAAAAAACACTCCTTAGACCCCTCTTCAAGATAAATTGGTAAATGTGTTGATATTATAAAGGTCATATCTATTACTTGATCTTATCGACTTGTGACCAATCCATTATAGGCGTACAATTTACAGACCAACTGTTTTTCTTCGTCCCGAGTTCTGCTGCCACCGCTCTCTTGGAATTATTTGAGTAATATACGTTTCTCGACATATTTGGTTCTATAAATACTATCATTATTATTATTATAATTATTATTATTATTATTATTATCATCTTGTACATCATCATCTTGACAAAAAATACAGGATAGATATATAGATAGATAGAAACCCAAAACAGTAAAACATGACACACATAAAGTAAGATTGGAAATCGAAAAACACTAACTCCCCCCCCCCCCCCTCTTTCCCATCCCCTGACCTCACCCCCTCCCCGCTCACACTGTCTCCTGCCCATCCCTTGACCTCACCACTCCCATCTCTCTCCCCCGCTCCCCCCCCCACGACAGCCCCCCTCCGCCCCCCGCCTTCTTCTCCCCCCCCCCCCCCCCCACACACACACTGTCACAAAGTTGGGCGGAAATAACAGGCGTCCGGCACACACTCAGCAGTTGTGTCATCACCAGTTTCCACCCCAAGTCCAGATGAGGCAGGGATGGATGGTGGGTTGTGGGCGTGTGGGTGTGGGCTGGATGGTTGGATTATTGTGAGTGTGGGCGTGATGGATGGTTTATTGTGTGGGTGTGGGCGTGATGGATGGTTTATTGTGTGGGTGTGGGTGGGATGGATGGTGTGTTGTGTGGGTGTGGGTGGATGGTATGTTGTGTGGGTGTGGGCGGGATGGATGGTGGGTTGTAGGCGTGCGGGTGTGGGTATGGGGTGGATGGTTGGTTTATTGTGTGGGTGTGGGCTGGATGGATGGTGGGTTGTGGGCGTGTAGGGGTGTGGGTGGGTGGGATGGATGATTGTGTGTGGGTGTGGATGTGGGCTGGATGGATGGTTTATTATGTGGGTGGATGGTATGTTGTGGGCGTGTGGTTGTGGGTGATATATTGGGTGGGTGTGGGCTGGATGGGTGGTTTATTGTGTGGGGCGAAACGTCCTAAAATTCACAAACTAATGGGCCCAACATCTAAAAATCTGAAAACTAACGTGGCTAAACATGAGGGAAGGGGGGGGGGGGGGCGAAAGGGGGGCAGAACAAAACAAACATCTTCCCTTAAGTATAAATGAACACCGATACTAAAAACAACGTTAAAATAAGTGAGAATACAGCAGAGGCTCAGCACACGAAACACACAGACTACGATCACAGCAACTCAGCCTATATGAAGCCCGGTATTGTTCCCGATTAAAACAAACAAAAAACAAAGAAAAAAACCACCTGTGACTAATAAATATATTAATTACCGTGTGGTGTCGCATTACCCGAGCCGGTATAAATATGTCAGGGGCGTGACAGTCTCTAGTTACACCGGTAATTAAATCCTACCAGCCCTTTATAACTCTTTCTATATCAGTGTTGACAATTGTGCTACTTTCCCGCTCGATCTAGAGGTATTTACTTCGATCTAGCGACAAATGTTTACATCTAGCAACATGAATTCTAGCGATAATCTGGAGATTTGAGCCATTTTAGAGTGATGGTCTAAAGGCAGGGGCCTTATTCTAGCGATTCGCGGCTTTCATTCACTATCTAGCGGACTTGATTTGGTAATCCTGCTCTATATTATGCCAGGTCCAGTCGCCGGTGGATTTTAGTGGATGTCATAATGTGGAGGGTTTTGTTTTGTGTGGCGTGATGGACTGTTTTATATGTGGGTTTGTTTTAGGTATTATGTGCCACACTTAGTCGCACACACACACACACACACACACACACAATATATATATACTTACCACAGGCAGTTTTTACCTTTGTCTCCTTCATACAGATTGCACAAACATATCAATAGACTATAGAAATATATATATTACATTATATATATTTATATACATATTACATTATATATATTTACCCCTTCTACCCAAACACCATTCGCACTAATGTTTAACCCTTCTAATCATCCAGTTTCTAAGCATCCCTCACATGATATTCTAACCAGTCTATCCTTTCATCATAATTTTCTACCCAGCACCCTCGTTTAAAAAAGCTTGCAGCCCCCAAGATTTTCCATTCTCATCTCGCCCGAAAACTTAGCCCAATCGCGCCCGGCCCAACACAAAGGCCCACCCTCCCACGCCCCCCTATCACCCCCCACGCCTCACCGACAAAATAGGCACTCCGTTAACGTGGGAATTTGCCAAACTGTCGTAACTCAATGAAAAAGTTTAGCGGCCCCCACCGACCCCCCCGAAACTGAGAAAAATATTGACAGCTGCGGCCCCACACACACAACGGAATTTAGAAGCAAAATCGTACACGTTTATTTTTTCCTTGACTTCCATAATAATTTTGGAAGTCAGTGTTGAATGGACAGTGGGTGATTGTGGACGGTGAGAGAAATTCAGGCTGGTGTCTTAACTTTTAATATATTTTACTACGAAAATCAGAAAACGAATCCGTACAACTGTTTATTAACTTCGAATTACGTAAGTTCTGGCAGTCTATATATGAGATAAGGGCTCTAGTATTATTATTATTTACTTAAAACATATCCGAGTCCATGCAAATATGAATCACCAAATAAACTATACATCAATCAAACGTATATTCATATTATCAACGGTCAGTCAGTCAGTAGCCAAACCCGTTCTCCCTTAAAGGGGTAGGGAGGATCGGCAAGATAAAGCTTGCTGATTCCTTAGTGAGATCAACTTCTGGAGGTGGGATTCCCAGTCCCAGCCTTCAGGGGCTATTTGCGCCACAACAGTGACGGGTGATGGTTATTTTCAAAGTTTAATTTCCGATAAATATAAAAGCATTTTTCCACATATAGATTTTGTTTAGTGTGTTGTCGTTTCGATAGTTATTAATTTGAATGAGTTCGTTATATCAATATGAACAGTAACTTTTGAGTTCGATTTCAAGTTTTATATTTTAATTAATTAATCCCTACGCCTAAATTAAACAGAGCAGAGACTAGTAATTGATACTGGACCCACAATGCACCACAAACAATACTATCGGGTGGCGTCATTGAGTTTCCTGGGGGCTAAATAGAGAACAAGCCACTGAAAATCTACCTGGAGAGATTCAAACCATTACATCTAATTGCAATTTAACTTGGAGGGGGATTGTATTTCACGATTAAATATATTGTTTTCATTGATTTCATTAATCTATCTAGTTTTTGCTTGGGAAGGAGTCTGCCAACATTTTGACAACACTTACCAAGGCTTACAAAAAACTTAAATTGTACATTTATCGGGAGACAAAATGTCTCCGGCAAAGCCAGACTTCTGTATTTGTTGGCTAGCTATCGCTTATCGATACTTTAATGAAACGAAAAGTCTTACAATTGTTGGCAAAATGGTGGTAAAAAGTCTACTAATTTCGGCTAGCTATCACTCGCCTCGAAACAGATATATCTAAATCGAGAACAAGCGACTGAAAAACTAGTAGGAGCGCTACAAAGGAATACATCTAACGACTACCAAATTGGCGACTGGGAATCACCCCGGAGTTACTTTGAAGCTTCGGACAACATGCATACGAGAGAGAGAGAGAGAGAGAGAGAGAGAGAGAGAGAGAGAGAGAGCGAGCGAGCGAGAGAGAGAGAGAGTGTGTGTGTGTGTGTGTGCGAGAGGAAGTGAGAGAGAGAGTGTGAGTGTGTGTGTGTCTGTGTGTGCGAGAGGAAGTGAGAGAGAGCGAGTGTGTGTGTGTAAGAGTGAGTAAGAGAGAGAGAATGTGTGAGTGTGTGTGCGAGAGAGGAAGTGAGAGAGAGTGGTGTTTGTGTGTGTGCGAGAGAGGAAGTGAGAGAGAGTGTGTGTGTCTGTGTGTGCGAGAGGAAGTGAGAGAGAGAGTGTGTGTGTGTAAGAGTGAGTAAGAGAGAGAGAGAATGTGTGAGTGAATGTGCGAGAGAGGAAGTGAGAGAGTGGTGTTTGTGTGTGTGCGAGAGAGGACGTGAGAGAGTGTGTGTGTGTGTAAGAGTGAGTACAAAGGAGTACAAAGGAAATCAAGCAACAACAGGTCTAGTGACCCTTCTAGGCTGCTTGTCCTCCAAAACACTGAGGATCAAGTGTCCAAACAGTGGTTTAGAGTGGGTAAGGGAACATTGGAAAGGGAACTACTGCCCTAGAACTAATGTCCGTGGCAGGATTAGGAAGTTAGTAGGGGACAGATGGGTTAGTAACTGAGGGGGTATACAATAAAGTTATTCATTTACAAACGCAGTCAGTCGCGGGTTTGATGCGAGATATTTGTCTAAGCGGAGTTTAAATGAATCAATGGTGCTGCAGTCTATAACGTCTCGGGGAAGCCCATTCCACAAGTTGACTACTCGATTGAAGAAGAAATTCTTAGATTCGTGTGAGTTAAAAAATTTACCAATAATTTTGCAACCGTTTCCCCGCGTGTAATTAGATTGGTCGATAGTGAAGTACTTACTACAGTTCATATTGTCGATACCTTTGATGATTTTGAACACTTGAATTAAGTCGCCTCTTAATCTGCGCTGGGTTAAAGGAAATAGATTTAATTCTCTAAGACACTCTTCGTATGGTTTGTTCTTTAGGCTAGGTATCATTTTGGTAACTCTACGTTGAACTCGTTCTAGCTTGTTTATATCTTTTTGGTAATAAGGGCACCAGGATTGAACGCAGTATTCCAGAAGAGGGCGGACTAAGGAATTGTAAAGGGTTAGGATAACATCTTTGGATTTATGCTCAAATGACCTGCCTATAAAGCCAATTATTTTGTTTGCCTTCTTAACAACTTCTGAACATTGTTGACTCGGTTTTAGGTTACTCGATATTGTTACTCCCAGATCGGTTTCTTTGTTTACATTCTTAAGCTGAGTGCCATTCATCGAATAGTTTGCTTTCTCATTTAGGTATCCGATATGTAGTACTTTACATTTATCCGCATTGAAACTCATTTGCCAAATTTGGGCCCAACATGACAATTTATCTAGATTGTGTTGCATATCGTCAACTTGTTCTTTTGAGAGTACGCTATTTGCAATTTTTGTATCGTCAGCAAATTTCGAGACTGTACAGGTGAGACCCTCATCTATGTCGTTGATGTAAATTAGAAAGAGAATTTAGAGTAAGAGAGAGTGTGTGTGTATGTGCGAGAGAGGAAGTGAGAGAGAGCGTGTGAGTGTGTGTGTGCGAGAGAGGAAGTGAGAGAGAGAGAGAGAGTGTGTGTGTGTGTGTGCAAGAGAGGAAGAGAGAGAGAGAGATTACCAGACCACAGGGACAGGCCAACACGACACTGCCATACACAAATGTCACACGGAGCCTCGATGGAAGAAAACAAAAAAGCTTCGAGACCAAAAGGGGAAAAAGAAAAGAAAAAAGTAGGCACTGAAGAATAAAAAAGGACCAATAGTTTAAAAAAAAAAAAAAAAATCCTCCAACCCCCCCCCCCCCCCCCCCGCGTCTCTTTCTCTCTCTCTCGCGCGCGCTCTCGCTCTCTCTCTCTCTCTCTTACACATACACATATACTCTCTCTCTCTCTCCTCTTTGCTATCATGTTCTTCCACTGTTTTAGTATATAAGAATAAATCATTCATCAGTAATTTGTTAGGCAATATCACCTCTTTCTCTCTCTCTCTCGGTCTCTCTCTCTCTCTCTCTCTCTCTCTCTCTCTCTCTCTCTCTCTCTCTCTCTAAACTTCCATAAACTTAGAGCTATGTTTAAAGAAACTGACTGGAGCTTTTTAATTAACAATAACGACATAAATACATCTTGGAAGTTATTCGAAACCACTTACCTAAAAGCAGTGCAAGACTGCATACCATCGAAAATACGGCGTCCAGGCCATAATAATAAGCCCAAATGGTGGAATAAAGATATTTCAAACTGCCTGCTTGCTAAAAAATTTGCTAATGATAGATTAAAATCCTCACAAAATGACGAAGAACGGGTGAAATTTGTAGAGCTACGACGCAAAGTCAAAAAGTTAATTAAGCAAAGTAAAAAGACCTTAGAGTTACATATTGCGAATCAAAGTAAAACAAACCCGAAAGAATTCTATAGTTATATCAGAAAGAAAAAGTAGTTACTTCAACTGTTGGACCGTTAGTCGATGAAAAAGGAGAATACACCAAAGACGAAGTACAAATGAGTAATGCCCTCAATACCTTCTTTGCATCAGTTTTTACAACAGAAGACCTCAGTGATATCCCTACACCATCGCCGATTCAGATTGATAATTCAGATGTTCTAAGCAATATCACCGTTACAGAGAGAGAAGTATTGAATTGTTTAGATAAACTCAAGGTAAATAAAACGCCAGGACCTGATACAATCTCGCCTAGAGTTCTAAAGGAAGCTAAGAATGAGCTCTCCAAACCACTGACATTACTATTCAATAAATCCTTGCAGTCTGGAACTATGCCTGATCAGTGTTAGCTAGCCAACGTAACACCGATATTAAAAAAAGGCAGCAAATCCCTACCCAGTAACTATCGTCCAATTAGCTTAACCTCAGTTGTATGTAAAATGCTAGAAACGGTCATACGAGACAGACTCGTAAATCACTTAGAGGAAAATAACATACTTAAAGATACTCAACACGGCTTTCGTAAAAAACGTTCCTGTTTAACAAACCTCTTAGACTTCTTCCACGATATCCTCAACCTCTACGATGAGAGTAAAGCTGTAGATATTATATACCTTGATTTTCAAAAGGCCTTTGACAAAGTTCCCCACAAACGTTTACTGCTAAAACTAAAAGCGCATGGAATACAAGACGGTGTGTTGAAATGGATAGAAAATTGGCTCAGCAACAGAAAGCAAAGGGTAGTCATAAACGGTAAGGCATCTAAATGGACCAATGTAAGTAGCGGGGTACCCCAGGGATCGGTACTAGGACCAATTCTCTTTCTAATTTACATCAACGACATAGATGAGGGTCTCACCTGCACAATCTCAAAATTTGCTGACGATACAAAAATTGCAAATAGCGTACTCTCAAAAGAACAAGTTGACGATATGCAACACAATCTAGATAAATTGTCATGTTGGGCCCAAATTTGGCAAATGAGTTTCAATGCGGATAAATGTAAAGTACTACATGTCGGATACCTAAATGAGAAAGCAAACTATTCGATGAATGGCACTCACTTAAGAATGTAAACAGAGAAACTGATCTGGGAGTAACAATATCGAGTAACCTAAAACCGAGTCAACAATGTTCAGAAGTTGTTAAGAAGGCAAACAAAATAATTGGCTTTATAGGCAGGTCATTTGAGCATAAATCCAAAGAAGTTATCCTAACCCTTTACAATTCCTTAGTCCGCCCTCTTCTGGAATACTGCGTTCAATCCTGGTGCCCTTATTACCAAAAAGATATAAACAAGCTAGAACGAGTTCAACATAGAGTTACCAAAATTATACCTAGCCTAAAGAACAAACCATACGAAGAGCGTCTTAGAGAATTAAATCTATTTCCTTTAACCCAGCGCAGATTAAGAGGCGACTTAATTCAAGTGTTCAAAATCATCAAAGGCATCGACAATATGAACTGTAGTAAGTACTTCACTATCGACCAATCTAATTACACGCAGGGAAACGGTTGCAAAATTATTGGTAAATCTTTTAACTCACACGAATCTAAGAATTTCTTCTTCAATCGAGTTGTCAACTTGTGGAATGGGCTTCCCCCGAGACGTTATAGACTGCAGCACCGTTGATTAATTTAAATTCCGCGTAGACAAATATCTCGCATCAAACCCGCGACTGACTGCGTTTGTAAATGAATAACTTTATCCTCCCCTCAGTTACTAACCCATATGTCCCCTACTAACTTCCTAGTCCTGCCATGTTAGTGGCAGGGCAGTAGTTCCCTTTCCAATGTTCCCTTACCCACTCTAAACCACTGTTTGGACACTTGATCCTCAGTGTTTTGGAGGACAAGCAGCCTAGAAGGGTCACTAGATCTGTTGTTGCTTGATTTCCTTTCCTTTGTACTCTCTCTCTCTCTCTCGGCCGGCTTCCCGAACTAACGACCAGACGAGATATATATATATATATATATACTGTATATATATATATATATATATATATATATATATATATATATATAGAGAGAGAGAGAGAGAGATAGAAAGATAGCCCAGGTATAAAAGACGAGGCCGCCTCTCTCTCTCCCTATTACCCTTGCCAATTAAGCCGTCTGAGGGGAAATATTTCAGTCAATCAAAAGCAACAAGTACACACACATACACTTCCATACACACACACACTCACACACAAACACACACATACACTTCCATACATGCACAAGCCGCATTAAATCAAAGACACACGTTCATACAATTATTAATTCACTTTCTTTCTCTCTCTCTCTCTCTCTCTCTCTCTCTCTCTCTCTCTCTCTCTCTCTCTCGCCTTTCCTCCCACTCCTCCTCTATCTCTGATTTACTCACACTCTCTAAATTTCACACACTGCCTTTTGTCTCCCTCACTCACATAGAAAAACAAAATTACACACACACACACAAAGACTAGTATAGTGCCAACGCAATATAACTATACTCAAAAATGCTGCTTGATACTAATTAACAAGTGTGTGTGTGTGTGTGTGTGTGTGCGTGTGTGCGTGTATGTGTGTGTGTGTGTGTGTGTGTGTGTGTGTGTGTGTGTGCGTGTGTGTGTGTGCGCGTGCGTGTCTGTGTCTGTGTGTCTGTGTGTGTGTGTGGGCTTAATGCCCCCTTCACACATACAGGACTCGGGCGCCGAATGCAGCCGAGTAGCTACTCTGCTGCATGCGGCACCCAGTCGGCACCTAGTCCTAACCATGTGGCTGTAGTCGTCTGTAGTCTGGTGAAGTCCTGGCAATGCGTGTCAAGTCGCGGCCCGCGAAGAAAATGTTTGTCAGTTTTGAAATTTGGGCCAGACTTGAAATTTGTCTGGTGGATGCGGGGAGTAGTCTGCTCTAGTCGGCGCTAGTCGTACCAAGTCTTCTGTATGCGGCTGTAGTCCTTGTGTATAGCGTATCGAATTGTGTTTCATGTGTAGCATAAAGACTACTGCCGCATACACCAGAGTACAGCCGCCAGACACGAGTACAGCCGCAAAAGTCTGCTGAAGTCGTGTGCATAAATTTGCATATATTTGCATAAAATTATTAAAAATTATGCAAAAATATGAGTCATACGAGTACAACAGACAATAGCGGAATTCAGCCGCATGCAGCCGCATACAGCAGACTCCAACCACATTGACAGGAGTGCAGACGTATGACAACACCCGGAACCCAATATGGCAGAAGAGTCGAGCCAACTTGAGCAGACAACAGAAACATCCAACCGACAACACCCAACTCGAACCGCAAACAGCCGCATCAAGCTGACCAAAAAAAATAAAAAAAAATTCCCAACCACAGAAGGGCGACACGGCCCCTATATATAGGCCCCACGCAGCGCACTTGACCCAGTATTCGACGAGATCACCCACGACGTACACCTCTACCCGCACCTCAACCGCCTGTACACCATGCCAGGACCCAATAGAACAACAAAGGCCCTTCTCCCTTCTCCTCCTCCACTCTCCTCCCTTCTCCTCCTCCTCCCTTCTTCTCATCCACCTCTTCCCTCCCTCACTACCTCCCTACTACCCCCTGTTCTTCTCTTCCTACTCTCTTCCCTCTCATTTAACCCGCTGAGTGCCAGCCAATTTTGACGTGTGCTTCTGCCAGTGCCAGATTTTGTTTTTTTTTTTTTGGGGGGGGGGGCTAAATCTATCAAGTTGGGAGAGAAAGGAAGGATAATGGTTAAAAAAACACTCCCCTCGCCAGAAAACAGGTCCCCGATGGTCCCGAAAGTAGCTGAAAAGACACTATAGACTACAGAGACTTTTATGGTATCGGAATGTATGGGTGGGAGAGTGGTTTTGGGGTTGATGGGGGGAAGGTAGAAGGGTAATTGACTTGTGTTACAGATATGAAGCCGATTGGTGAGGTACTTTCGCCACCACGGATTTTCCTTTTTTTCCTTTTCTTCGTTCGGATACGCTGGAAGTGGGTGGTGGGAGGCAGTTGGGGGTGTGGTGGGGGGAAGGCAGAAGGGTAATTGACTTGTGTTACAGATATGAAGCCGATTGGTGAGGTACTTTCGCCACCACGGATTTTCCTTTTTTTCCATTTCTTCGTACGGATACGCTGGAAGTGGGTGGTGGGAGGCAGTTGGGGGTGTGGTGGGGGGAAGGCAGAAGGGTAAGGGACTTGTCACACAAATATGGAACCGATTGGTGCAGTCGTTTCGCCGCCACATATTTTCCTTTTTTTTTTCCTTCTGACGGGACCGACAGTCAGCGTGTGGGTAGGAGGAGGGATTTGGGATTTTTGTGGTGGGTAGCCAAAAGGGTAAGGTACATGTGGTAAAAATATGAAAGCCATAGGTGCAGTCGTTTCGCTGCTACGATGTTTTTTCGGCGAGGACGTATATACCTCCGTTGGCCACAGAACCTGTATGTGTCGGCTTTATGCCAGTGTATGCGGTTCGACTCTGAAGTCGATCGTCTGAAGTCTTATAGATGCGGGTGTAGTCGGCATGTACAAATGACCGTTATTTCCATTGTCGGTTCGAGTCTCAAGACTTCTCCGGAGTCAAGACGACAACGTCGGCTGTATGCGGCTGTAGTCTGGTGAAGTCCTTTGGATGCGGCATACCGAGCCAGCTCCAAAAGTCGGGGGACAAAAACGCCACGACTAGCTACTCTGCTGCATGCGGCACCCGAGTCCTGTATGTGTGAAGGGGGCATTATGCCCCTTTCACACATACAGGACTCGGGCGCCGAATGCAGCAGAGTAGCGTTTTTGTCCCCCGACTTTTGGAGCTGGCTCGGTATGCCGCATCCAAAGGACTTCACCAGACTACAGCCGCATACAGCCGACGTTGTCGTCTTGACTCCGGAGAAGTCTTGAGACTCGAACCGAAAAAAAAAATAACGGTCATTTTTACATGCCGACTTCACCCGCATCTATAAGACTTCAGCCGATCGACTCCAGAATACAGACGATCAACTTCAGAGTCGAACCGCATACACCCGCATAAAGCCGACACACACAAGTTGTGTGGCCACCGGATGTATATAAAGGGCGGTCTACCAGGGCTGAACATCATTACAGTCGACTCCACCGTTGCGTCAACAGGTACGGTGACACTCTACCGCACAACATGGCTGCGCACGTATTTATTACACCCTCCCAGCGCCAAAATATCGACATATACCTGGCGACCATGTCCATGGATTTAACTCTCCAGGTTGATCTGTTGGCTCTGAAAATAGCCATTAAACAACGAAGGAGGAAGAGGAGGTCAGTGTGGACGCGGAACTGGCTCCTGCGGCGGCCAATGTATGGCCACTACGAGAATATCATGCATAAGTTCATGCGCGAAGACCACCGCAGTTTCAGAAACTTCACCAGGTTGGACGTGGACATGTTCTGGGAAATGGTGGAGAAGATAACACCCAGGATAGAGAGACAGGACACCTTCTGGCGGAAATCCCTGAGCCCTGCCCTTCGTCTCGCCATTACCCTGCGCTACCTGGCGACTGGTGACTCATATCAAACACTCTCCTATGATTTCCGCGTCGCCCATAACACCATTTCACTGCTGGTTCCTGACACCTGTGAGGCCATCTACCAAGAATACCACCCTCTCATTCTGCCATGCCCCAAGACCCCGGAAGATTGGAAGAAATGTGCTGACCTCTTCGAAGAACGCTGGCAGTTTCCACACGCCGTTGGTGCTATTGATGGTAAGCACATAGCCATTCGCTGCCCTGCCAATGCTGGGTCCCTTTACTATAACTACAAGGGATTCCACTCTATTGTGCTTATGGCAGTTGTGGATGCTGACTACAAGTTCCTGTACTGCGATGTGGGTGCCACTGGTTCGGGGTCTGACGGTGGTGTCTTTGCACAGACACCTATCAGGGCCGGCCTGGAGAACAACACCCTGGGACTTCCGCCTCCTCAACCCCTACACACTGGTGCCAGGCCTGTGCCCTACTTCCTGTTAGCTGACGACGCATTCCCCATGCGACCCTGGCTACTGAAACCATTCCCACATCGCTCAACGGACATGGGTCAGATGATCTTCTCCTACCGGTTGTCCAGGGCTCGACGGGTGGTGGAAAATGCCTTTGGCATCTTGGCTAACAGGTAAATATCTTCTAATTTTGGTGGGGTTAATGCCATTAATAAGGCTATACATTTGCATTGCTAACTAATTCTCTTTGCAGAGGCAGGTATTTGATAATAACCATGTTTTGTGTCTCCCTATTTTACAGGTTCAGATGTTTGCTCACCACCATTCCCCTGCAACCCAAGAGAGTGGAGTCTGTGGTGCTGGCATGCTGTTGCCTACACAACCTCATCCGTCGCCGTTTCCCCAGTCACCACCACGTTGGCTTCCTTGACAGTGAGAACCCACGCACCCACAGGGTGACGCCAGGGTCTTGGAGGGATGGTGACCAGTTGGAGCCGCTCATGCCACTGACCGGAAACCAGGCTACTAATTATGCAAAGGAGTTGCGTCGCTACATGGCAGACTACTTCACATCAACCCGGGGCAGTGTGAGCTGGCAGGATATCCGGTTCAATGACTCATGAAGGTACGATGATTGGGTATTTTAAATTTATATTAACTGACCTAATTTGAAGCTTTTTCCAATTAAATCATACGTGCCATTGTCCATATCATTTGCATATTTGTTATGTTCATATGTTTCTTATTAATAATTATTACTTTCATTTTCATTTCTCTTCAGTCATTTGCTTTGGCATATTATTTCATTATTCAGTATTTCCATGACATTCAGTAATTTATTATGTCACTGTAATGCATCAGTTATATTTTATTATTATATATTCATATTTATACGTATCAGGCTATTACTTTCTTGCCTTGTTATTGCCGTCGCTGGCATTTGTATATGATGAGTGTACAGTATATTAATTTTAGAAAACCTATATTATATTCATCTATATTTTAAACATCTATTATATTCATCTATATTTTATTTAGTAGTAACTTCTGTGAATGAATGTCAAGTCGTAAATATTTTCCTGCCATGTTATTTAAGGACATATTTTTTGGTATTATTACTAGAGACTATTTTCAGCAAAGATAAGTATTATTTATTGTTTCATAACATATTACTGTCATATGGGATTGAAATTCTAAACACAGTATTCACAACAGAATTTTATTTTAATGTTTACATGGTACGAAAATTCTCTACTGCCCCTCGTGCTGCGGTGTGTGTAGTGTTGGGTTTGTGGAGTCCAGGTTGAGACTCACATCAAAGAGTTGCCTCTGAAAACTTCTCCCTGGTGTGGCGGGCACCGCGAGGTGTGTCCCATATGTGGGGGTGGAGCTGCCCCACAAGGTGGGCGTAAACTGTGGGGCCGGTCGAAGAGGTTGGCCCAGGTGTGGAGTCAGCTGTGGCACACGTTGTTGGTACACCTGTGGCGCAAGTTGGACGCTGACGGAGGGTTGTGGAGGTTGGACGGGGGGTGGTGCCGCACTCGCTGGGGTTGCAGTTGCCCCCGAAGCCCGTTGCCGCGCCATCTTGTCCATCTGCAGCACGTAGGTTGTGATCTCCTGCTGAGCCGTGTTGCAGTCTTCGGCAGACCACTCATTCATTACTTCCGCAATGTAGGCAACGAACGCGGAAACATGAGGCTTGAGGCGTCCACCTCCTGTCTTCACGCTTTCCCGGAGTTCACTGACGTCCTTGCGGAAGGCGGTCACCGTCTGCTGTATCTATAAAGAGAGATGTCCAAAAAGTTGATTATTATCAGACAGTGTCAGGATAATTATGCAATGCACACTCATAAATAACATAAATCTCCATCTGCATTCCAGATTTCTGTAAGATATGTATTAGAAATATTACATAATAGGTACATGTTAATAAAATATGTTTAGTTTACATCATTAATGAAGTTAGTAGCGCATGTCAATATTTGCCTTACCGTGTCAGTAGGAGTGGCGCATTCGCAGTCCAGAGAACCTCTTCACATTATATAACTTGTCTTACCTTTCCACAGCTTACATTCATTTGTTTGCATATGCACATTTCTATAATCTTTCTCACCTCTTCTATTTCAGCGGAGCTGGTTGAAGCCTTCTGCCGCTTGGTGCCTGTTGTTGTGCTGTGCTGGGAGGCCCCAGACGCAGAGTCCTCGCCCTCTGTCCTGGTCTCGAGTACAGGGTCGTCCAGGTCAGGCGCATCATCGGTGGCGTCGGATGTGGCATGCTGTGGGAACTGTTTGTTTGGGTGAAAGCAAGAAGATTATTTTATAATGGTATGTTGTGATGCGGCCTGGTATATGAACTGTGTTATCGGAGGAAAGCAGATATAATATTTTTACTGTAATGTGGTGAGTCGGGATGTGTTATAGTGTAATGAATGGCATTTGGGGGTAGGAGTTTGGTGTTGTAATGATGTTAATAAATAATTATTAATTAAAATAAAAAATCTATGGAGATTGTTTCATTGAAACCACAAAACATGCATAACATGACAGCAAAATCTAACATAAAAACTGCCTTAAGGGAATAATTGGAAATGATTAAATAAGTATTGCTGAATTTGAATAACATATGGGAGGTTTGACGTACCTCCCAACCTACCAAATAGGAAAACCTACTATTTGGTAGTAGTCTTGGAAAATCCAACGTCAAGGCTATTAACCTAATTGCAATGACGACTTGTCTATTTTGACTGCTATGTCGTCATTCCAACCGCGGTTAAAAAGAAAACGTCTAGAGTCTACTCCTTATCTTGCTCTAGGAGACGTTGTACATTAACCAAAACTACCACCGAAGGTGAAAAAAGCATTAGAAGAGAAGAAAAAGGGGTTTACCTTAGTTACCGCTCAAGGCCCATCCCGTGTT
This sequence comes from Lithodes maja, assembly GCA_037953745.1. Classification (NCBI taxonomy): domain Eukaryota; kingdom Metazoa; phylum Arthropoda; class Malacostraca; order Decapoda; family Lithodidae; genus Lithodes; species Lithodes maja. The sequence goes on from JBAKBP010018103.1 coordinate 45,012, forward strand.
CCGTCATGCGCCGATCCCTGTCGAACGTGCGCATGAGCGACCCTCTCTTGTTATCACATCTCACGTCAGCAGAAGAACGCGGATGGGCAGGGGTCCGGCGTGAGGGAGGGTATTATGTACGTTGGATTTTCCAAGACTACTACCAAATAGTAGGTTTTCCTATTTGGTAGGTTGGGAGGTACGTCAAACCTCCCAATTTGTTAGTAGTCTTGGCAAATCCAACGTCAAGGCTGCATAACAAATAGGAGGAGGACATCCAAGCCCAACCTACCAAAAACCAATGCATAAAACAAAAGTATGAATGACAAAGACACAATTTAAACAAGAGAGTCTAATAAAAGAGTGAAAAACTGAGGAGTAGCTAAAAAGAACAGTTTTAACACATGCCCGTCATTCATAGTAATGCAAAAACATAGACTTGTCTGAAACCAAAAAGGTACTGTACCCAAAACCCTTTTCTTCAAAAACCAACAAAAACACTGAACACAAGAACAAAACACAATTTTCAATGTGGCAAAAACACTTATGTACTGTATACATATAACATAATCCCAAACTTGTAATCCAGTGTTGCAAACCCGTACACTCCCCCCCCCCCCCCCCCTTTGTCACAGAAAACAAAGGAAAAGAACGAGGGACAAGGGGGGAAGACCAGGGATCTTCGCCAGAGCACCAGGAAACACGACCCCCGAGAGCAAGCACCAGCCGAGGGGGTCGAACACTGGACACGGAGAGGTAGGAGGAGATGAAGGAATTGATAGAAGACCCACAAAAACCGCTGAGGCGAAGGCAGGGAAGAATCGACGTGGCAGGAACTGGAAGGAGGCAGCAAAGGATCTGACATCGTGCGCAGAACCCCTACAAACAGGGCGACGGGCACGAACGGTCCGACTAACGCGGCGGCCCAACTGCACCAGCGAGAGCCTCCCACCTGTCCGAGGAGACACCCACACAGCAGGACCCGAAGGCGGCGCCACAGACGCAACAGAGGAGTGCAAGGCCGACACCGGGCACAACACATGGCGAGGACGCCCAAGCCGGAAAGCCTGGACGGCGAAAGGCCGGAAAGCGGGGGCCGCCCTCCCAAGTGTGGCAACAAAAGGAGGGGAGGAGGCGAACGAGACGCCATGCAAGGACGGGGAGAATCGCACGCAGTCCCGGGGCCATGACAATGCCGCTAGGGCAGACAACCGAACCCCAGTGGCCAGAGTGACAAGGAAGAGCGGACGCCCGAGCAACAGAACCGGCGGAGCGGCCCTTGTAGACGGGGGCGAAGCCAGAAGGACCAGAGCCCGCCCCAGATCCCACTGCGGAGGGACCTGGCGCGGAGGAGGTCGATCCCGGAAGGCAGCCGTCAGGAAGGAATCCAGCACCTGAGGCAGAACGACCAGCCCAGCGACGGACCCAAAGAGCCCCCGGACGGCAGACAAGTGGGTACGTATAGCGTCGACTCGAAAGTGACGCGGACGGAAGAGGTGAAACAAGGAGCGTAGGACGAGGGAAGGAGAGCCAACAGGCAGGCGAGCGGCCTGTAGCCACCTAGGAAAAGACCTCCAGCGGGACCCGGAAGGCCCCCAAGGAGAAGACGGCCAGGAACGCTGCAGGAAGTCAGGCAGGGCCCGGGACCGGGAGCCACCGTGCCACATGAACAAGCACGATGCGAAGGCCAACGAGGCCCGCAGGTCCCCAACCGAGCCCAAGCGGAAGCCGGAGACAGGGAGAGGGACCGGACTCGGGCACCACCGCGGCAACCGGGCGGACCAAGCCCGTGCCGGCCACGGAGGCGCGAGGAGCCCGACGCAGCCGTGGGACAGCCGCAGCCTCGCGAGGACTGGGCACAGCAACAGCGCGTCTGGGGGCGGAAAGATGGATATCGACCGCCACCCGTACCAGGCCACCATGAAAGCGGCCGGACCCCCCCTGGAGCGCGAGGCCGGAGGGAGAGGTCCAAAGGCAACCGGCGCGGCACCCCCGATGCGAACAAGGCGACCTCCGGAACACCGCAGGAAGCCGCGAGGTCGACGAACACAGTCCGGAGCAACGCCCATTCAACAAGAACGCCCTGCCCCCACGACAGGGCGGCCGCCCACAGGGTGGCAGGCCCGGGCAGGGAGGAGGCATGCAAGGAGAAGGGGTGCCGGGCCGCGAGGAAGAACAACTCCACCGAGACCCCCAATAGAGTCAACGACCTGGAGGAACCCCCGCAGAAGGAAAACAGGGGACAGCCTGTCTGAGTGTCTAACCCGAAGGCCACCGACTGACCCCGAAGGGCCAGCGCGTGGTCCCGCAGGAAGAACAGAGGAACCAACAGTCCGAGGGCATAGACGGGTAAGTGGAGGGAGACCCACCCATCTGCCAGGAAGTGGACGGCCCAGGGTCGATCGGGAACCCCACCCAACCTCGCTCGACGGATCTGTGGCTACCCAGACCGTCGGCGGGGG